>PVLA01004371.1:17193-178993 GCA_004027455.1 Hydrochoerus hydrochaeris | reverse complement strand
CTCCAGGGGGGTTGCTAGAGGCCCTCTAGATAACCCCTTTGTGAGGACTGGTTGTGGGGTTTTGCCTTCTGTGAGTAGTATGAGAGAGTTTATACAAAAGCTTTAAATGAAAGAGCTCATGGAGGAGGATTTACAAAATTCCTGTGAGACAACTGCCCTGAGACACTGGACAGGCAGCCAAAGACGGGCAACTAGGACATATATGTTACGCCACCGGCCGCCTAAGATAGGCACAGGACCAATTGCTGTCCTGCAGGCCCATGACGGGTAAGGCCTGGTTGGGTACATGTGAAGAGTCCTTGACCTAAGACAGGCGCTGTCCTCGCAGGGACAGCCACTCCCATAAATGATAAGGAAAGCAATGTAGGGAGCGACATAATAATCTCACACATCTTTTCCTCCTGCAGTCGTCCGGGTATGTAGGCTTGCATTTCCCGGGCTGACTAAATGTCAAGATTAAAATGTTAATTGATACCTATTGCCCTGACCCTGGGGTGCCTTCTGCTTGGAGTTGAGGTCAATTAACACCTATTGTTTGGGATTGTCCCTGCCTGGCCCTGGGCCAGGGGCATTTCCTGCTTGGGGCTGGGGGTTGCTGTCAGGGTTGGCAAATATATATTCCAGCTTCTAAAAAATAAAGGCGGATTCAGATTCACTCACAAACTGGGGTGCAGTGTTTTCTGTCTCTCAATCGCCGACTCCCTGACCACCTTTGGGAAACCCTAGCCCTGCCGCAGCTGGACTCCGGCAATTAGTCATATGTTTAGTCTTGTTTATAAATGGCAATTCCCCTAAGGTATACAGGGCAGTGCTCTAGAGAAGCATAAATTATATAATTTGCAAGACCATAAAGAATTGAACTTACCACAGGAAAGAAATAATTTCTTGAAATAAAGTGATAAGGGACAATAGAAGATCATGAGTATGAATTGAGTACATGTATAACATTATAGAAGAGCCTGAGGAGTACATAATATAGTGTCAGTTTATAAAACAAAGAATAGCTTGTAAGAATTGCTCCAGTTAAGTTTCAGAAGGATCAAGTCCATATTGCACTTTGATTTAGGTTATAGCTCTCAGAGAGAGATATGGAGAGAAAATGCAATTTCAGACAACATCAATAGTCAAATGCTAAAGATAGGTCATGTTTGGTTTTTGTTTGTTTTGATTTTAAGGAAGTCTTGAAAAGGAGAATGTAATGATAGTATAAATCAGTGGTTCTCAAACATTTTGGTCTCAGAGTATCTTTACACTGAAAAATCATAAAGTACTTCTGTCTTAGCTCCAGCATATCAGAATATTGAACGTTATCATTTATATCCTTATAAGAGCAAAGTAAACAAATTAAATAATTTATTTTAAATCTATCAGAGCTCTTCATTCACTGTTACCCTGAAATCTGGAAAGACAAGCAAATTCAGAGAGCTATATAGAAGATCAGTTTATCCAGAAAACTTAGTGGTACCCTAAACTAGCAGCAACACTTACATGGTAATTTTGACAACTTGCTGGAAGCTGAGTGTGATTAGCTAGAGAACAAATGAGATTTTCTGAAGGTCAGTTTTAGGGAGCACCACATTTTCTTGGAATTGCCTCTAAGAATGGCATGAGGCTGTCATGATACAGACCAGGAATGTGTGCAAGATGAAAAAATTCTGGAGATCTATTTCACAACAGTATGAATCCTTAACATTACTGAACTGTACACTTAAAACTTAAGAAGATGATAAATGTCATATTAATATGTTTACTACAATAAAAGAATTTGATTGCCTTTGTATATGAGTTAGAAGTTACAATGTTATAGTTAGAAGATACAATGGGAGTCTCATACAAAGTAACGATAAAGAAGATAAAACCTGGGCCGTAGATTTAGCTCAGTGGCTTAAGTGATTTGCCTGGCAAGTGCAAGGTTGTGAGTTCGATCCCCAGTACCAAAAAAAAAAAAAAGATAAAAGATAAAATAGTTAGCATTATTTTTTTTATTTAAAGAGAAAAAAAACAGAAAAAGGGTAGAAATGATACAGAATTTTAAAAAAAGATAAACAGTAAGAAATCAATAGTTGATAAATTACATACTGTCCTCTTAGAAATAGTTACTCAGGTTACAAAATTAAAGCATACAAAGTAGACATTCAAACAGTGAAATTGTAAATAGCTACGCATGCATAAGTCTTTACATGTATTTCTATCCTTTCTGTATTAGAGGGAAAAATAAAACATAGCAAAGCAAAACAAAATAAAAGAAACCAAAAAGTCATATAAAGCCACAGTACAAGCTGACCTACAGTGGTTACTGTGTTGTCTCTTGTTATCTTCAATAGAATTGTCTGTATCAGGCATATTTGGTTATAGCAGTATAATTGAATATAGCAGTACATAACAATATTAGTAAAAATAAAACATTGTAGACAATGTAAAACTTCAAAGGCAGGTAATAATCAAACCAGAGCGGGTATCCTAGTGAATCTTGTCATCTTCAGTGTAGTTGCCTATACTCTCAGATTTGATACTATCAATCATAACGGCTTTGAATAAAATATGCTGTTTTGTCAATACAGAACAGCATTCTAACAAAGCAGATTCAATTAAGATCAGTCATGGTAAAACAGTATAAGTTTTACAGAGCTTCAGATTAAGTTAATAGGAAATTAAGGATGATTACCGTACTATATCCTGCTATTTTCAGGATAACTGACTCTGCCCTCAAATCTAGTACAAGTAGACAAACTGGAACAGAATATAATCCATCTAAGCAGAGTGGTGTGAGTAATGTGGGTTTTAAATCCTGGTACACTATGAACAATATCTTCTGCCTTCTTTTTTTAGACTATTCCTCCCCTTTCATTCCCACAGGGTGCTGTACATTTTGGGTCCCACCAACTCCCTCAGTTTTTAGATTGGGGGGCAACCTGCTATTTACCTACGTGGTTCCAAAACTTCTTGCTCCTGTACTTGATCTCAAGTTGTATTCCTTTATCTACAAAAGCCTCAAGGTTTTCCTTCATTATAGCTGAGTGGTTCTCTACTGCACGTAAGTATCCTGTCTTTCCATCCTATCTGCAAGTGGTGGTCTAGTTGCCCCTATTTCTCTCTGGCTCCATGTCACATGGAGCATTGTTTTCTCATATTTGATTTTTGGTCCATAAACCCTCTCTCAGGTTGATTATATTTCCTATACAGAGCATCTCAATGGACCCTACCTTTTGATCTACTCTGCCTGTTTTTTTGTTTGTTTGTTTGTTTGTTTTTTAGTGTATCAAGGCCATCTGTGTTAGAGATTATAGCAAACCTTCTCTGCCTTGTTTCTGCTATGCTATTTTTCTGCCATTGTTTGTCTAGTTTTCTCCTTCATTTTATTGCCTGCCCCATTCATTGAGCCCTTTCTGCCACTGTTCCCGAAATCCTGGTATTTTTTTTTTTCTCTCTAGAATGTCCTTCAGTATTCTCTGTAGGATTGGATTGGTGGTCACAAATTCCCCAGTTCCTCTTTGTCATGGAAGCATCTTGTTTCTCCATTAATTTCTAGTGACAGTTTTGCAAGATACATCAATCTGGGCTGGAGGTTATTTTCTTTCATGGCTTGGAATACTTCACTTTGCTCCAAGCTCTTCTTGATCTGATGGTTTGTGTCAAAAAGTCTGCCATGAACTTGATGGGCTTTCCTTTATATGTGATCTGTTTCTTTTTTCTGATGGCTTTTAATATTCTGTTTTTATTTTGAATTTCTGTTGTCTTGATTATTATATGTCTGGGTGTAGCTCTGTTTTGGTTATAGGTGGCTGGAGTTCTATATGCCTTACATATCTGAATATCATTTTCTTTACCCATGCTTGGGAAGTTTTCCTTGTTTCCATGAATAGCCTTTGTAATTTGCCTCTTTTTATTCCTGCTTCTTCATTCATATTTCTTATTCTTAAATTATAGATTCTCTTGTTGTCTTCTAGCCTTTGTATTGTTACTGCCTGTTTCCTTGTTATTTTTAAGAGATCTTTCCTTTCATGATCACATGTTACAAACTTGTCTTCAAGTTTTGATAGTCTATCCTTAGTTTCTTTTAAGGAGTTTTGCCAGCTTTCAGCGAAGTTTTTAATTTCCTGGTAATCTCTTTGAATCTGCTTCATGTATTCTAGATTTTCTTTATATTCTTTATTGAATGTTTCTCTCCTTTTTTTGTGTTCTCTGTTCTTCCATCTGTGTCTTCTTGAGAGGTGCTTAGCATTTTTTTTATTACTCATATCTTGCTTTACCTGATTTAATATTTCAGTTTTGAGCCTGTCTACAAGGTCTGAAGATAGCTCTTAAAGCCCATTGAAGCCATACCTGATGTTGCATGTTTGCTGCCTTCAGTCTCTTTTGTTTTTTCCTCTCCTGGGTCAATGTTCTCAGGGTTTTTGGCTTGGGGTTTTTTCTTGTTGTTTCTTGTCATGTTCTTGGTTTCTTCCATACAGGTGTATAGTGGAGGTCTCAGCCCCTTTCCTTGTTGGTTATGGTTCTTCTGAAGCACGCTGGCGAGGGATTTCTGCCCTTTCCTGTTTTGGTTATTGAGGTGTAGGCAGGGTCTGCGTATGTTGGCCCCTTCCCTCCAGGGCAGTCAAACTTTGGGGGCCTTCACTGGGTTAGTGTGTGCTGTGCATTAGGAATCGGTTTGGGATGGCTTATTGGCTCCCAGCCAGGGGTGTGATCCAGGCCAAGCAGATCCCACCAATCTGCTCTGGGAAGGGAGGAACCAACTGAAGTCACTGTTGTTCCTAGTTTAGGCTCCACCTGCCTGACTCCAACAGGTCGTCCAGTTGGTCACCCTCCTCCTGTGGGGGGTCCTATTCCCAGTACCATCTCACTGGCTCTGCTTTCCATTGGGCTCGCCTACCTCTGTCTTCAGTGCAACCGGCCAGTCACAGCAGCATAATTGTGTGTGCTCCAGGGGGTCATGGCTGCATGAGTCGTGATTTTGGGCCTCTCCAGCCGGTCGTGGCTTCAGCCGGTTGCAGCTCTGGCAGGTGGTGGCTCCAGTGGGTCATGGCTCCAATGGGTGGCAGCTGCATGAGTCGCAAGTTCAGGCCGCTCCAGCGGGTCACAGCTCTGTGAATCGCGAGTTCAGGCTGCTCTGGCCAGTCCCGGTGGTGGTACGAATTCAGACAGCTGGAGAGTGCTGTGGCCGCAAATCTCAGCTTCTGCAATTTTAGCCCTGGGACTGCATGTTTGACCAATTCTTTTGCCTTTAGTTTCTTCCTGGGTCGAGAGGATCCATCTCCTTTTGTCCAGACCTCTCCATGGCACCCTATTCCAGCATGAGTTGTCTCTCAGAGAGGCTGAGTATCTTGCTGCTTATTGATCCTCCATCTTGAACCCTCTCTTCTAAGCATTCAATTTAATGTGTCCAAAATGTCTATGAAGAAATAGACTAGTAAAAAAAGAAAAAGAAAAAAAAGAGAGACTAGAAATAACAAGATATCCTTTGTTTTTGATAGGACAATGTCATGAAGATGTTAGTTTTCCCTGAGTTAACCTATAAATGTAATGTGATTCCAGTACAAATTCCACCAAGCCTTTTTATGAATCTAGATAATTTGATTCTAAAGATACAAAAACAAAAGCATAGCTTCAAGAACACTGAAATATAATATATGTATAAATATAATAAATAAAGCCAATAATTCTGATGTGGTCATATCTCTACCAGATACTCAAAAATACCACAAAGCTTAACAGAAACAATTTGCTACTGGAGCATGAATAGATGAACCAGTGGAATAAAATAGAAAATACTGAGGAAAATACACATAAAAATTAGTATCTGATAATGTAATATTTTATAACATTTAAGGACAAAGATTTTTTTTTATTTTAAAGAGAATAAAACCAAGCAAAATAAAACAGAATAAAACCAATCAAAACAAACCAGTGTGACACAGGACTTCAAAACAATAGGAAGTCAATGATGGTTACCATAATGCATCTTGTTGTCTTTAAAATAGTTGCAGATACCTTCAGATATAGTAAAAATCAAACAGAATAGAGCATAATACAACTGATAAAAACAAAATAATGAATGCAATAAAAGACTTCAACACAAGAATAAATCCAAAATGACTACCATAATGTATCTTGTTATCTTTGAAATAGCTGCCCATGTCATCAGACATAATAAAATCAAACAAAACAAGATAGAATAAACCCCAACCCCCCCCAAAAAAAACAATGAAAATGATACAGGACTTCAAAGTAAGACAATAGGAAATTAGCAATGGGCTACCACCTTCGGTAGATTTCCCCAGAAATGCTACATTGCATATTGTTAACCTCTGAATAGATAAACAGAATACTGGCTTTAGACCTGAAAAGTCGTGAATCTCTAAACACTACAAACATCAAATTGCATTTTAATTCAGTAGCTACTATCGCAGCCTGTGTTTCTCCTGATCAGCCAGTTGCTTATGGGGAAGAGGGCTGGCTCTTTGTTTCCCAGCCTGTGGGCCAGAAGGGGCTGGCATCTGGCTGTCCCCCTAGTCGCCTGCACATGGCACCAGTTTGTAGGGCGGGTTTGCTTCTTGGTGACTTCTTCTCTTGCAGTCCACAAATGGCAAAGATGATCTTTTTATTAAGTGGTGTGGAGACAAATAAAAAGATAAACCTTAATCATACCACATAAAAGAATAAACTCCAAATGGATCAAAGATTTAACAAGAATAAAAAAGGAGGGTTTATATGAATTGTAGAAGAAAACATGAGTGTTTCTCTGTAGCCTCAGTAGGGACAGGCTTCTTAGCTATAAAGCTTTGTCTTATATCTCAAAATTTTGAAGCAATAAAAAATGATAAATTTGAATTTATAGAACTATAAGTCTTTACAGTGGTGCACACTTGTAATTCCAGTACTCTGGGAGGATGAGACAGGAGGATCACGAGTTTGAGTTCCACTTGAGAAATTTAGCAGATTAGCAAGATCCTGTGTTAAAAAATAAAAGAGAAATAAAGATGCAACTCAATATAAAGGCCCTAGGTTCAACCCGAACTACCTACCACTATGGATATCTGTGTGTGTGTGTGTGTGTGTGTGTATGTGTTCATCATAGGCCGAAAAAGCAACAAGGCCAACAAATTCTCAGCTGAAACTTCCAAAACTTAGCCCAAATAAATATTTCTTCTTTATAAGCATACAATTCAAAGATTTCCAAAAGAGGAGTGAAGTGAGCACATCCATTTAAAAGTCTGAAAGTGCTATAAAAACTCTACATGGGCTGACTGGTAAAAGTATTTACCCTCTCAAGCCAGTATGTAAACACTGAAACTGATGACTGGATCTTTAAATGCAAACACAATAAAGTCACCTTGAAGGAACACTGAAAACAAGAATCAGGAAATATGATACAAATAAAGTTCCAGTGATCGATTGAAAGAAATGACAAAAGAACCAAATAAAGCTCCAGTGATTGATCCCAAAGAAATGACAATCTGTGATTACCTAACAAGGAATTCAAAATGCCAATCTTGACGTTCAGCAAGTTACCAGAGAATATAGATACACAACTAAATTAAATCAGGAAAACAATACATGAAGAAAATCATTCTTCAGAGAAAGAAACTATAAAAAAAACCATACTTTTGAGCTAAAGGATATAGTTACTGAAGTGAAAAATACGGTAGAATATTAACAACAAACTCAGGCAAGCAGAAGAATCAACAATTCAACTATAGATCAAAGAAAAAACAAAAGTGTAGAAAATGTGTGGAGCTTTTAGAACACTATTGATTGAATATATATGATGAGATTCTTGAAAGGGACAGAAAGAGAAAAGGGTAGAGACATTAATGAAATAATAATAAAAATATCCTCAAATCTTTGCAGGAAAATTAATATTCAGAACCACAAAACCTAATGTACTCCAAGTAGACTGAAAAAAATTTTGTTCACAAAAAACATACTAAAAGCAAACCATCAAAAGTCTATGACAAAGAGAATTTTAGAAGCAGCAAGAAAATAAGTAACTCATCACATTCAAGAGAAATCCTATAATGTTGTGCTAGTGGCAGTTTTCCAAGCAGAAACCATAAAGGTTAGCGGAGCAAGATGATATATACAAATTGATAAAAGTGCCAAGAAAAGTTTATAGCAAAGTTTACCTAGAAATTTTTGACAGAAAATTAAGGAGAAAAAACAGAAAATTTACAAATATGTGTAAACCAACAGGTCAAAAGGAAGATAAAAATTATCTTGAAATAAATAATAGAACACATACTAAAACTGGAGTTTAGCAAAAAAAGTTTTAAGAGGAAAGTATGCAGTGTTAAGTGCCTATATTAATAAAAAAGAAAGATCTCAAATATCTAAATTTACATCTCAAGAAAGAAAACCCAAAGTTAGCCAAAGTAATCTCAATTCTCAGGAACCTAAAGCAGGAGGATCACAAGTTGAAAGCCATTCTGGACAACTTAGGGAGATAGTCTCAAAATAAAAACTTAAAAGAACTGGGAATATACATTACTGCTCCTGGGCTTAATCCCTAGCATGAACTGATGGATGGACAGATAGCCAGACTGACAAGAAAGAAAAAAAGTAACACATAAGAAGAAAAATAACTTGAAAAGTATAGGAATGCAATAAAAAAGAATAATAATTTTTTTTTTTTTTAGAGATAAAACTGGCAAGTACTCAGTCACACTAAAAACACAGAAAAGAGTCAAATAAATGAAATCATGCCAGGCATGGTGTTGTATACCTCTAATCCCAGCACTTAGGAGACTGAGGCAGGAGAATAGTCATGAGTTTGAGGCCAGTCTGGGCTACACAGTGAGCCAGCCTGCCATAGTGAGACTGTCTCAAAACAAAGCAAAACAAAATAAATAATAAAATAAAA
Source organism: Hydrochoerus hydrochaeris (assembly GCA_004027455.1). Classification (NCBI taxonomy): domain Eukaryota; kingdom Metazoa; phylum Chordata; class Mammalia; order Rodentia; family Hydrochaeridae; genus Hydrochoerus; species Hydrochoerus hydrochaeris. Next base: position 170,136 of record PVLA01004371.1, on the reverse strand, counting down.
AACATGAATGAAATTATAAATCAAAGAGAAGACATTACAACTGATTTCATAGGAATATAAATCAGAAGAAACTACTTTGAACAATTCAAGTTTAACAACACAGATGTAAAGGATAAATTCCTAGACATATTCAACACACCAAAATTTAATCATAATAAGTAATAAATCTGTACAGATCCATAATGAGTAAGGTGATTCAATTGGTAGTGAAAAACATCCCCCCAAAAAATTCAAATGGCAAATAAATAGATGAAAAAATGTTCAATATCATTGGTCATTAGAGAAATGAAATTAAGACAACACTGAGATTCCATCTCCAGAAAGAATGGCTTGAGATAAAAAAAAAAATCAACCAATAACAAATGCTGGAGGAGCTATGGGGAAAAAGGAACTCTTCTCTACTTTTGATGGGAGCACAGGCTGGTACAACCATTGCAGAAATCAGTGTGGAGGTTCCTCAAAAAGCTAGGATTACAGGTTCCTTTTGACCCAGCTATGTGCTTCTGGCATTCTCCCAGAAGAACTGAAAACATCATACCACAGTAATATATGTGTACCCATACTTATAGCACCACAATTTGTAATAGCCAAATCTTGGATTAAAAAAAAAGGTGTGGTATTTTTATACAATATATTCAATTATAAAGAAAGATTGCATTGAGGTTTTTATAAGTAAATAGATGAGAGTTGAGACCATACTGATAAGTGAAATAAATTAAACTCACATTTGTAAATACCTAGTGTAAGAAACTGAAAGAGCAAATATGATCTAAAATCTGCAATACATATTGTGTAAGGATAAGAAACGGTTCAAAGGGGAAAAGTAACTGGGATAGGGGAAAGGAGGAAAGAAGGAAGGGAAAAGGTAAAAGGCATAAATTTGTGTGTGAGTGTGTGTATATATATATATATATATATATATATATATACACACACAATATAGCTAAGATGACTATACTACTAATTCTATCAGTTCTTAGAAAAGAACAGTTAATACTGATATCAATTTTGCATGTCTATATCTGGTAATCTTTTTGAAGGTAACAATATGCAGTATTACAACCATTGTTAAATTGATATCTTGTTTTGAAGACCTATACTATTAGAGTTTTGTGTTAGATGTTGTTGATTGTCTCTTGCTTTTTATGTTTCTTTTCTTTTTTTCTCTTAAAAAAAAACCAATAAAGTAAAGCCAAAGACTAAAGCCTTTATTGATGAATTCTACTAAACCTTTAAAGAAAAATAAATGCCAATCAAACTGTTATGATTTATGCTTAGATGTCCCTTGAAAGCATCAGTCATTGGTGAGGCTTTTTCAGAAATATCTGGATTTAGATTGTGTGATTGATTCATGATACAATGCTAGGATTAAGAGTGCTAGGGTTAAGGATGAAAGTGCTTTCAACTCTGAAGATGGGTAGTCTGCATACAATTTAAGGTACAAAAAGAGGCTTTACTGCTTGTTACTTGGGTTTGGTCCCTTGCCTGCTTGCTTTGCTACCTTCTGCCTATCATGAGCCTTCTGCCTACCTCTATAATGCCTGTCTGCCATGCTGCCCTGATTTGGAGCCAGCCAATTATGGACTGAAACCTCTACAAACTGGCAACTAAATAAACCTTTCCCTTTAACTTTGGATGTTGGGTATTTTGTCTATACAATGAAAAACAGTAACTAGGACAAACTTTTCCCCAACACTTGACAAGAAAACATTTCTAAACTCCTTGTATATGCCAGCATTACGCTGATACCAAGCTAGACAAGGACACTATGAAAAAATGAAAGACCAATATATCTGATGAATGTAGATGCAAAAATCCTCAACAAAATACTGGCAAACTAAATTCAACTGTACATTAAGTAATCATACACTATAATATGGAGAGATTTATTCTGTGAATATAATGATGGTTCAATATTGTGAACAACTATCACCACTCCTATTTGATATAGTTCTGGGAACATTAGCCAGAGCAATTAGACAAGAGAGAGAAATAAAAGGAATAAGGATAGGAAAGGAAGAAGTTATCACTATTTGCAGATGACATGATACTCTATATAAAAGAATCCAAAAACTCCATCAAAAGACTACTAGAGTTAATAAGCAGATTCAGTCATGTAGCTGGATACAAAGTAAACACTCAAAAATCAATAGCATTCCTGTACACAAACAACAAACTTACTGAGAGAGAAATTATAGAAATAATGCCTTTCACAATAGCATCTAAAAAAATCAAATACTTAGGATTATCAACCTAACCAATAATGTAAAAGACCTATATGCTGAAAATCATGCTACTGTAAAAAAAGAGATTGAAGAGGATATTAGAAAATGGAAAGATATCCCTTGCTCTTGGTTAGGAAGAACCAACATTGTGAAAATGGCCATACTTCCAAAACTGTAATACAGATTTAATGCAATCCTAATCAAAATACCATTGACATACTTACAGATCTAGAGAAAACATTTCTAAAATTCATTTGGAAACAGAAGAGACCTAGAGTATCAAAGGCAATTCTGGTCAACAAAGGCAAGGCAGGAGGCATCACAATCTCTGAACTTGAAATTATACTACAAAGCTACTGTGATCAAATCAGCATGGTAATACCAAAAAAAAAAAAGGAGGAAAGGAAAAAGAAAAAGACTAGAGGATCAGTGGAATAGATTAGAAGATGTAGGCACAACTAGAAACACACTCAGTGACCTTATCTTTGACAAAGGAGCCAAACATGTTCACTGGAATAAGATAACCTCTTTAATAAATAGTGTTGGGAAAACTGGCTTTCTACATGCCAAAGACTAAAGTTAGACCCATGTCTATCACCATGCACTAATCTAAAGTCAAAATTGGTCAAGGATCTAAATATTAAAACAGAAATGCTAAATGTACTGGAAGAGAAAGTAGGTAGAAACCTTGAATCCATAGAGGTAGGTAGAGAGTTCATGAACAAAAACCAAATTGCATGAGAAGTACTTTAAAGAATCAACAACTGGGATCTCATCATATTAAAATATTTTTGCACATCAAAAGAAATCACCAACAGAGTGAAAAGAAAACCCAGAGTAGGAAAAATTTTAGCCAACTGTCCCTCAGAAAAAGGACTTTTATCTAGAGCATATAAAGAATCAAAGAAAATAAGCCCCCCACAAATTCAATGACCCAATCCAAAAATGGTCATCTGAGATGAACACACACTTCTGAGATGAAGAAATACAAATACATACATGAATGAATGTTCAACATCATTGGTCATTTGAGAGATGCAAATTAAAATAACATTGAGATTGCATCTCATCCCAGAAAGAATGGCTATCATCAATAAATCAAACAATAACAAATTCTGATAGGGCTGTGGGGAAAAAGGAACCCTTTTCCTCTGTTGGGAGTATAGACTCATACAACCATTATGGAAATCGTTATAGATATTACTGAAAAAACTAAGAATAGAGGTACCATTTGACCCAGCTATTCCTTCTCTGGATTTTTTCCCAAAGGAATTAAAAACATCATACCACAGTGATAGACGCACACCCATGTTTATAGCAGCACAATTTGTAATATCTAAATCTTGGAAACAACCCAAATGTCTATAAATCAAGGATAAAAAAGATGTGTTATTTCTATACAATGGAGCGTTACTCAGCTATAAAAAAGTATAAACTTGAGTTTTTTATGGGTGACTGGCTACAACTAGAGACCTTACTCATAAGTGAAATAAATCAGACTCACATTGTAAACACCATATTGTAGCCCTAGTGTAAGAAATGAAAGAGTAAATAAGTCCCAAAGCATACATGAGATATAGTGAAAGGGAATGAAACTACTTGAAAGAACAACTGAGATGGGGAAAAGGAGAAAAGAAAGAAGGGAAAACAATTTATGTACACACACATACATACATCTATGTATATTTACATGTATATGCTAAGATAATTCTAAGTTCTGTTAATTTATTGACTGGGGCTGGAGATTTAGCTCAGTGGCATAAGTGCCTGCCTTGCAAGCGCACAGTTGTGAGTTTGATCCCTGGTACCAAAAAAAGAAAAAAAAAATAATGGTTTGTGCTTACATTGTGTGATCAACTTTGCCTGCCTATATCTTGTAATCTGAACAATTACTTTGAAGATAACTATATGTAATATATTAATCATTGTTAATTTTGTATAATCTTGTTTTGAAACTATCATTATTTTTATCTTTAAAATAGAAAAAATTGTAGACATATAAATGTGATATACTACTTTATCAGAATGAAGGATAAAAATCAAATGATCATGTTTATGGAAACAGAAATGGCATTTGATAAAATTCAAGATTTGTTCAAGATAAAAACAAATTAGATAAATACAAGGAATGGACATCAACATACTAAAGACTATATAAGCCCACAGCTAACATTATAGTGAAAAGTGAAATGTAAAAAAATCTTTCTTTTAAGACCAGGAATGTGACAAGGAAGCTCACCTTAGCTACTTCAATTCAGTATATTACTAGAAGTTCTAACCTGAGAAATTAGGCAAGATAAAGAAACAAAAGTCGGACTGAGGATTTAGCTTAGAGGCATAAGCACCTGCCTGGGAAGCTCTAGGTCATGAGTTCGATCCCCTGTACCAAAACAAAAACAAAACAAACAAAAAGTCATCCAAGAGAAGCAGCAAAACCAAAAAAGTAGAAGACTGGAGGCAAGATACAGCATTTCTGGAATCCAGAATTAAGAAGCTCAGAAAACAATTTGGTGGGGGGAAAAAAAAAGAAAGAAGTATCTTTCCAAGAATCAGGAGGGAGAGCACAAAACACCTGGAAACAACAATGATGCTAGAGAAACCAAGCACAATGCAGAGGAAAAACACTGAGCTTTCTGGATAGCTTACCGCAGCTCGCAGGGAGGAGGACCTGTCTCTGCTAACACAAGGTAAGGCTGGAAAGGATCAGCATCTTCAAAGAGAAACCACAAATCAGGCCAGCAGTGCAAGTATCAAGAAAAGCCCAAAGCTATTGTAAACTACCAAAACAGTGTGGGGTGTTTCTTAGAAAGTAACTCCCTTCTACATGTTTGCATGGAAATCTAGAGTTGTAGAGGAAATTCAGTGCATGCCTGCCATATTTGAAAATTTCTTTAAAAACTCAGAGTTAGGGTGCATCCACCTGCAGAACCTAGGACAATCTCTCCATGTCAAAGTCTGTTTTCTGCCAGTAAATTTTAACTATATCTGCACAGTCCCCTATGAACACAGGTTGGGGTGAACATCATTATTCTGCCTAACAAAATAGCAGAAAAAAATACTCCATGTAATAATGGCTGATCACTACCAAACTTGATGTAAAATACTACTATATACACAAGAAGTTCAATTAACATCAAAAAAGATAAGCACAAAAAGTTAATTCTTAGACACATCAATAGGCAAACAGTTAGACAATGAAAAGCCATGAAAGCAACAAGAGAAAAATAATTCATCAGGTGATGAGAAACATAATAAGGTTAACAGGTGACTTCTTATCAAACAACATAGACAACAGAATACACTGGAATAACACATTTAGAGAAGTAAAAGAAATCCCATGTCTAACAAAATCATCTTTCAATAATGAAAAAAATAAAAACATTCTCAGATACAGACAGCTATAATGCACTGTTATTAGACCTGCCTTAAAAAATTTTGAAGGCAGTTCTTCAAGTGAAAGGAAGTGAATTAGACAACAATTCAAATCTACACAAAGAAACAGTACCAGTAATGATAATTTTAAATGTAACTGCAGCAGATAATTTATGTAATTTCCTCCTTTCTTCTCTTAACTATTCCTGTAAAGTTACAAGAACAATCATTATAAAATTATATTGTTGGACTTATAGAATGAGTGGAACAATACTGGAGCAAAGTTTATTTTACTGGAATTAAGTTACTATTAATCTGAAATAGATTTTGATAAAATAAATGTTATAAACATGGAAAAGCCATTAAGAAAATGACTCAATGTAATTACAAACTTAAGAAATTAAAAGGGAACACTAGAAAACAACTTCCTTATGCAGAAAAACAACAAAAAGGAAAAAACAAAAATACACTAGATCTAGATAAAATAAATAGCATTATGAAAGACACAATCAAACTATAACACTAAATATAAATGAGTTAAACATCTCAAAGAACAAAGATTGTCAGACTAGATTGAAAAATAAAAAGATTCAATACTGTAAGAGACTTAATACAGGAGAAAACCATGAAGTTTGAAAGCCAGCAGTAGAAACATGTCTGTAATCAGGATATTTGAAAAGCTATCAGGATATTTGAAAAGCTAAGCCAGGAGGATTATAAGTTGAAGGCCATCTTGAAAAATTTAGCACTTTCTCAAAAATTTTAAAAAGAGCTGGGCATGGTAGTGCATGCCTGGACTCTCAGAGGCAAAGGCAGGAGGATTACAAATTTAAGTCCAGTGTAGGCAGTTTAGCAATATATTAATGAGCCCATCTCAAATTTTTAAAATTAAATAAAAAGTCTCAGTATATAGCTCAGTGCAAATGTCTTGAGTTCAAGTCCCACTACCACAAAGTAACCAAGTAAATAGAGCTAAGATGTGGCTCAGTATACACCTAGGTTCAATCCCCAGGACAAACAAAGAAACACAAAAGAAAAACTTGTAGACTGAAAGCAAAGAGGTATGGAAAAGGCATACAAGTAAACAGCACATATAAACCAACTAGAAAAGCTCTAATAATATCAGACAAAATAAGTGTTAGGACAAAAACTTTTGATAGAGTGCTAAACTAAGTAACTTAATTGGGTCATGCAATTCTTTAGAGAAATTTTGTCAGCATGTGTAACTGTGGTTCTTAAAGTAATTTAAAAAGTAAGTATTGATTTTCACAAAGTTACTATTGTCTTTCATCATTAGCTTGTCCAAGCATCCTTTAAAAATAGTGATTTGGTGACTTCCTTTTTGGTTAGGGAATATCTTTCACAGCTAAGTAAATTGAAGAAATGTTATAGATTGAGTTCAATATTTATGTATAAAATGTTTTAGAATCCTTGAGCCAGAGATTCTTTACCTATGTTGTGACCTCAGTTTCTTGTGGATGGGTTTCTGAATTAATGACTTTGTTAATGTAAGTCAAAACCACAGAAATAAACACAAAAAGAGACCAGACTACCATATTGTCGCAGTTCCCAGTAGCATCAGTATAATTAAGATTTTATTAGTTTTCTCAGAGGCTAATCATTTCACTGTAAAAATATGCTCAGACTTGACACTTGGCATGCAAATATTTTGCCTAGAGCAGCAATTCTTTGCATGGAAAATCCAATTAAGTTAGTGAGTGAAGCGAGGAGGTTAAAATGGCTGATCTGAAACCATAGAAAGAATTTTTTCCATTTTGAAAATCTCTTCATGTCTGGTATTGGTGAGAAAGCAAATAAATTACTAAAAAGAAAACTCTTGTTTGGGTATTTGTCTAAACTGGCTAAAGCATCCCTAATCTGAAAATCCAAAATACTGTAAAGTCTGAAACATTTCAAGCACTGACACTATGGCACAAGTGAAAAATTCTATACCATGAAATGTTGTTTCATGCACAAGATCCTTAAAAATAGCATGTAACATTATCGTCAGGTTAGCTATAGGAGTGTATGTGAACCACAAGTATCCCTCAATTTAGCATCCAACCTCTACCCAGAGCTCCAAATGTAGAGCTGGGTTATTCTTCTGCAGATTTCTGATTAGAACCAGTGACTTGCTTCATTGGCCACAGTGAATTACAAATCAGACAAAAATCTAGGAGCAAGAGGAAGGCAAATACCTGGCCTGCCATCTTTCAAAATCCTACATAGAACTGCAGAACAACTCAGGAAAATAAGTGAATGGACATGTGGTTTAATTTTAAGTTAGGTCCTCTGGGCCTCTACTTTGCTTTTAATTCTTTTTAGTAAAATTAGTGTCAGATATATAGCTTACTTTTCAGGAAAAGAGGAATATCATCTTTTCTGGAAAATCCATCCTGATTTTCTGTACATAATCTTATCAGTAAGTAGTGTTAGGTTTTCGGCGCAATAAGAGAAAAAATATAAGTAAAAAGTAGCCTTTATTTCGAGGATGTGGAGAGAACTCCATGATTATAGACAACCTGATATTCTCTGACTGGAACATGGGGCATGGGATATATATATATATATATATATATATATATATATATATATATATAAAACCTCTGATAGGGGGTGGTGCTTAGGGTGGGCATTGGTGACTTGCAAGAAGCTGATTGGAATTTTCTGCATACACAAACAGGAAGGGGCATTGCAATTAGGGCTGAGGAAGAAGCAGAAAGGGGTAAGCATTCTGGCTTTGGCCTTCTGCCACGTTAGACCACCACCATGACCATACAGTAATTTATTCTAGGGAAAAACTCAAGTAGGATGACATTCTCAGTTCTATTGGTGGAGTGGTTCAAGTACAGACATAGGTAGAAAGAGCAGGAAGCAAACACTATACTACACTGAAGAGAGAGTTGGAGCACATGCTCTAGGATGAAAACAGTTTGACAAGCACCCTCTGTTGAATGACTTCTCTTTCTATATCTTGCTGGTACTACCCCAACGTACAAGGCAGTAAATAAAATGATTAAATAAATACAATTCCTAAGATGAAAACTGATACCCATTTGGTACTATGCACCAAGCAGAGCTCTATGTGCTTAAATGTAATAAATTATTTCATCTTCACAATTTGAAGGGTAAAGTGAGAGACAGGGTGGTTCATTAATTTGGCCAAGGTCCCAGCGTGGTTCATTAATTTGGCCAAGGTCCCAGTCCATTAGCAGCAGGGCTACTGGTACCGTGATGTTGTGACTCACTTAGTACTGTATTCTTCTTTAGTAGTCTCTTCTCTAACTTAGCAAATGCATATTGGATCAAAAGTATGAATTTTAGCTAAGATACAAGAGCAGGCATCAATACCAGTTCACAACTAACATTTATATCCATCCCAAGGATAATCCTTTATCCTATGCCAAAATTCAAAAAGTCCTAAAACTGTAAGGTTGAATTTTTTTTTTCTTTTTCTGTGGGCCTAGGGATAAAACCCAGAGCCTCCTAACTACTAAGCAAGAGCTTGACTACAGAGCTGCATCTGTATCTGAAGGCTAGAGATGTTGCAGTGAAACTAGTCTTCTTTGTTTAGCACAGCCATTCTCAATCTGAGCTTCCCACCTTGACCTCCATGCCACCTGTTTCTGAGGGTAACCATTCATATGTGAACAGGGCCCCCTGGAGATGGGCAGTGCAGGCCCTGTATAACCCTCACTGTCCCCTGTCCTGTAGCAAACACAGTTCTTGTCATGCGTAGCCATTAAGCTGACCCAGTTTGAGGTTAACACATCAGCAAGGGAGAGGCAGCTCCCTTGAATGAGGAAAGTTCATTCAGTTCTGATGAATTTATCCAGAATGTTGCAATCAGGATATGTAGAAAACAGCTGGATTAATTTCAGTATACATATGTTTTGTTTTACAGTTAAATATTTTTACTTTTCTTTCAAGTGCTTAGTTTAAGCCTTTGAAAGATCTTTATTTAGCCCTTCAACATTTTCATCTTCTCTTCTTTAGTCTTCCTTTACTTTTTACCATTTCCTACCTACAAATTTCTCCAAACCAACACCACTCCAGCATCCCTTCTGAAGAGGAGAGGGCAAAAATTTATCTGCCCTGCCACTGTCTGACCAGCCTTGTCAAAAACACCCCAGCTGGTATGGCTTTTGATTACTCAAACAGTTCTCTAATTAATAGTGGATGGAAATGTGGGCACCTGGGCAAGATGGGACAGTGTGTTTAGGGCTTATTTAAAATACCTTTAAAATCATTAAATATATCTGTCTCATTCGCAAATGTTAATGAAAAATAGACTTCCACTTATGGTACAGGACTGGTTGTCTATGTTTGTTTAGGGTTTGTGTTCAAAGCTATCTTATCCATAGGAAATGTACCACAAGACCAAACACAGGGGTTTTCTGAGATCAAAAGATGGCCCCTTTTGGCTAGAGTTGGGCCACGGTTTGTGCACCCAGGAACTGCCTGCAATTGGACACCAGGTAGCCCAAAGAGCAAATGGGAAAACTCAGGCTCAAGCCTGAGACAATACCCAAACAATACAGGATCTTCCCTTTATTTACACAACGAAAAGTGTTTGCTGTCATGTAAAAAAGATTTCCCATTTGGAAGAGTGGGAACAAGAAAATGTAACACACAAATTGTTGGCATGTATTCCATTCCAATACATAGCACTGGCTTTCAGATCCCACCCAAACTCCATTCTGGTACTAGAACCAAGAAACTTGGGTTTTTATTCTCCTAGATATATTTATTGAAGAGCAAATCTCACTAGAGGTGGATGGGGAAATGACTTATTGTTCCAAAGAACATGCAAATATTGATCTATGATGAGAAACATTCTTTAGTGGTAAATTGACAGAATCCCATGATTCTTACAGAGGGGAGTGAAATGTCTATACCCATGTTAAGCCTTATGACAAAAACTAGAGCTAGTTAGAAGTCAGACTCTTGATATTAATTATTATTCAAAATATAAGCACCTTAAAGCAACTGTATTCACTGGCAAACTGGACTAGCCCCTAAAATGATGTTCTCACCCACTGGCTTTGAGACCTTGAATTTGTTAAATAATTCTCAGTGACTTATTAAATAATAGTTAGGTTAATGTTTATAAATGTTGAAAAATGTTTGTTTCTAGTTCTCGTTTCTTCAAAATACTGGATTTACTGTGCAAAGGTTTTCTACATAATTAAATAACTCAGGTGCTTTTGAACATATGTATCTGGTTATGCTGTTGATATGTTCTACAAGGTGTGATCAAGTGTATGTTTAAATTTTCAAACTTTTTACAATAAAAGACATTTCCAAGAACAATGGAATAAGAGTGCTCAAACCAAGGGGGAATATTTGTATATGTGCTGATGAAGCAAGCACAAGTGGGGAATATTTTGAAAGGGATTGGCAATGTGTCTTTTACTATAATAAATTTTTAAAAATTTAAACATTCAGTGTTGAACATACTTTATTGATCAACTGTTTATAGAAGTTTCTGTCAAATAAATACACAGTGTGTCTTCTACCTTATTCACCAGCTCTAACACCATGTAACTTCTGGCCCTTTCCCAAATATGAAATGACCATGCTAGCTAAACATTTTTAATCGGTTCAGAACATCAAGGTAGCCACAACAACATAACAAAGACACTGAAAGAACTGCTCCAGATCTGCTTCAGAAAGTGGCAGGAATAATGGCATAAGTGTTTTTAAAGCAAGGGAGAGTGTTTTGAGGGGAATTAACATCAACATGTCTTTTATTATAATAAATTTAAAATGTTTGTAAATAAATTGTTTTAACTCATGGATTTATCAGATGGCATATATCTCATTAAAATAAATTTCTTCATAGTATGCATAGCTGAAGCTGATTGATGCCTAGTTTATTTTCAGTGTTTAAATTGTATTTTGCTTGCTTAGATCTAATATCACACAATAACTGATCAAATAACTTTGTGATAGAAAGAAAAAGAGCTTATATTTGTCTCCTAGAGCTACCACAAAAAACACCATAGCCTGTTACAATAAAATTTATTTTCTTACAGCTCTGGGAATCCGTGAACAATGTGTCAATGGAGCCGGTTTCTGGTGAATTCTCTGTCCTTGCCTTGCAGACACACGATCTCAGGCTGTGTGTCTACATGTCCATCTGTCTCTTTTCTTCCCTTTTTCCCTCCATATGTAAACTCCTGATGCCTCTTTTTTTTTATAAGATTGCATTAATATCCCATCCTTATTAATTCAGTTAACCTTAATTACCTCCTTAAAGGCCCTATATTCATATATAGTCACATCACTTTGGGAGTTAGGACTTCAACATATGAATTGAGGGGGCACAATTCAGTCCTTAACAGAGTTATAGCATCAAAGAATATTATGTTTTAGAACATAATGCAGAATTTAGTAAGTACTTAATGTGATGCCTATTATGCTTTTGTAAAACTAAATCTTGGTCTTTATTATAATGCCTTAGAAATCAATTCGAGCAAAGAATTATGTCTAGTATCTAGGGAAAAGAAAAAAAAGTTCCTCAGTGGTAGAAAAGGACAACGCCCATGTTGTTGAAAACAATAAGTAATGTTAATTATTCTCTATACCATACCATAATTTTGGTAATATTTGTTTTATATTGTCATGACTGAAGGCTGATATACACAGAAAGTTTTGTTTTCTATTGTCTATGCATTCTGTTAATTTGACTAGGTTTCACAAAGTGGCTAACTATACATGCTTCATTTATTTCCCTAAAACATTCCATATAAATGGCCAAAATTGGGATTTACTTGTATTTAGGTCTAGTCGATGGGTATGATGATGATTATTATTAACACATAAAAACAAATTTCCAGATTATTTTTCTCATACACCTATTAAGTTCCAAGAATTTCTAAGCTCCCTTCTGTATTGTGGCTAAACACGGGATAAGTGCTTAGAAAAGGGCATAGATCTCAGATTTCCTTTACTGACATCTTCAACTGTATTCATAAATATTACTCAAACTTGCTTAAAACTTTAGAAGCTGATGCAAATTAAATGGAGACTGAAGTTGAAGTCCCTATCTGCCCCAGCAATGGCCTCACCATCCTGTTCTGAAGCATGTGGAGCACTCTCCCAGTGATTTCTCCTGGCATTATTCCAACGCTAAAAGATTCTAATTCAAAAAGGCCAAAAAAAAAAAAAAAAAAGGATTAATTGTAGTAAGCATGTAGTGGATAAAATTTTAAAAGAGAACTAGATGAACAATGAATTATAATACAGTGTAGTGGAATTGGAAAGAATCTTAAAGATGATCTTGAATCCAATGGGGTAGGAGAAATACTATAGCATTGATCCTCAAAACAGGAATCATTCTGTAGCACTCTTCTCTGTGGAGATTATGGAGTCAATTGTAATGTACAGCAAGGATGACTTGGCAGAAAGATAGAAAAAAGCTACAGCCAATCTAATAAGACAAGGGTAGGTCATCAGCCAATATGGCCCCAAGATTACAATCATAAGACTCTGACATTAGAGAGGTCTGGATCTGAACCCCAGAGCCTATTACTCAGTAGCTGCACACCCCTGAAAATGTTTGTCCTCTCAAAGCCCTACTGTCTTTATATGAAAACCAGGTTAGTGATTTTATTAACTCACAATTTTGTAAGTATTACACAGAGCATGTGGCATGCTTAGACTAGGGGTTAGTACATGGGGCTCCCTAAATGTTAGCTGTTTATCCATCTCTCATTTGAGCACTCTAGAAAGCATTACAAAAGTGTAGAAATTTCAGGAATCATTTGAATAATGAATATGAAGAAGAAGTAAGACATACAGATCCAATTATGGAATTTCTAGTCTATTTTTAATATAGTAATAGAGATTCCTCTTCATCTACAAACACATAAGCCTCCCAATGGGGGAAAAAATCTAGAAAGCATATGAACTACAAAACTGAGTGAAAAAAGAAAAGGGTAATCTCCAGGCAGAATCAGGAACAACTTAGTCTAAGTTGTCTTCCGTGGCTGGGATGCTCTCACAGTGCTAGAAGGGACAGCAATAATAGATTTTGGAAATCTAAAACGGAAAGTATTTAACCTAAAAGACTGATTCCTCCATCAAAAAGTAACCGAAAGGACTTCACCTAGAAAAACCTGCCCAGCATCTGGGGAGATCTTCCATGAGAAACTGATTTACAAAAATCCTAAGCAACTTGTTGTAGCAGTACTTCTACAACTTAGGCGTGGTGAATTTCTCTACCCCACAGATCACTGATAAAGACATGATAATTATGAAAAGCTAACCTAGATGGGCATAGGGTTCACTTTGAGGCACACAAGTATAAGCACACAAAACAAACACAAGAATTAACCTTAAAATTTTTGAAGATAATGTAAAATACATTTGTTTAAAATTATTAAATTTAAAACAAAAACAAGGGAAACTCTGAAAAAGAATAGAAAGATGTGAAAAAGAATCAAATATAACTTCTATAAGTGAAAAGCTCCTCAAAACAAAATTTATAAGAAGATTAAAAAGCAGATTACAAAAAGAGAACTGATGACTTGGGTGATAGACCTGATAAAATTATTCAAAATTAAGAAGAGAGATAAAAATAGAAAAGGATATTAGAAGAAATGGAAGATGGACTTAAAAGACTCAAAACTCACATTATTAGAATTTAAGAGTGAAAAAAGATATTTGAAAAGATTTTGAGTGCATGAGCAAGCCGCGGGCAAACCAGGAAGAGAATGAATCAGCAAATAATAGATCAGACTCCCCCATACACACCCCGCGTTAGCAGCTGGATGGTGTGGAGGACAGCTGGAGTTGATAGCAACTAAAACACATAAAGCGACTAAATGCTTGTATTGTTTGGGTTGATTATGCTGACCTGGGGCCAGAGGTCCGAGCAGCTCTTGGGAGGATGACTACCTAAAATACAGCATATATGGGGTATTTCCTTCTATTTTCTCTTTAAAGGCAAATACTGTTTTTACTGTTTTGCTTTGTTCTGATTGTTTTTCTCTAGTCAATATTCTGTTTTGATAGGTTTTATGATGTTCTGTATTTAGTTTGATTTTGCTATACCTGATTAAAAGGACAACTATTGTGAAGATAACCAGATATACTAGGTACCTATTTCTGCTATCCTGGTATCCTGCTCAGAAGTTCTATATCAATTTCACTGAATTGTCTCGATTGCCTTTGTTCTGTCTTGTTTTGTTGTATTTTACTACCTTTAAAATAAAAAAATAAAAATAAAGATTTTGAGAATTTTCCAGAATGATTAAAAAGACATCTTTAATTTTAAGAAGCATAAATCTTGAATGGAATAAATAAAAATAAAGTTGAATTTAAAACCTGTGAAATAACAAAAAATAACCAACCAGAGATCTCTGATTAATTTGCAGATGGAGACTGTGAAGAGTTCCACTCTCAGTAGGTAGATAGAAGTACTGATTAAATGTAGCCTTTAAGACAAATATGCATTTCAAACACTGATCAGTATAAGAATAAAAATGAATAATTTCTAAGCCAACAGAGAAAAGAGAGAATAAAAATCTTAATGAATTCACTAATCAATCCATTATACACACATACATACACACACATTGTCACAAAAGTTAAAAAGCAATTGAATTACATTAGTACTTTAAAACTACACAGAATAGGAGTTGAGACATCAGCAAAATAGGACTCTTCACACTTGTTCCCAGAAACATCAATTTGAACAACTCTTTATGCATGAAAATATCTTCATAGGAGCTAAGAAAAAATGAGATATTATAACACTTAGATACAGCCCAGAAATAAGATGTATTGAAGAGGGTAAGGACAGCCAGAAGTTATAGTATTTTTTTCCTTAACTCTTAATGTCACAGCGTGGAGAGAGAAATTATCTCTTGGGGGAGGAGAAGCAAGTGGACACTAGGCTTTGGCTTAGATTTCAACACTCAGCCTACCCCAATAAAACCCAGAGCTAGAAAACCACCCTAGCAAAAGCCAGTCCCTTGGCCTCAGACTCCAGGTTGGTACCTACTATGGTTTATATATAGATGTCTCCCCAAAGCCTCATATACTCATAGGTGGGGCTTTTAGGAGGTGATTGAATCACGTTGGCATGATACTCATCAATACATTAATGCAATGGTGAGTTTATAGCTAAATGTGATGTAGGGAGGTGAAACCTAGTAGGAGGAGGTAGGTCACTGGGGGCATGGCTTGCAAGGGTCTTTCTCCCTCCTCCTTTGATCTCTGCTTTCTATCACCATGCCATGAACTGTTTTTCCTCTGCCATGCAGCCCTGCCTTAGGGCCAACCAAATATATGGATTGAAATTCTGTAAACTGTGAACCAAAACTAACCCTTCCTCCTTTGAGTTGTAAGTGTCAGGTGTTATGTTTTAGAGATGAGAAAGTAACAAGGACAGCACCCATGGATTGAGCCTCTAGGCCTACCCCATCAGCAGGCCAACCCCAGCAATTTTAGGCTTCAGACAGGAATGGGTTAAATGACCTTGAACCCACCCTAGTGCCAGGCCCTGGACTACCCACAAAGTCAGGCCCTGAACTACCCCAGGGCCAGGCCTGCCCGTTTGGTTCCAGACTCTGGACAACCCCATCACAAGGAATCCCTTAAGGACCCAGAATTTATGAACACATCTGTACCAGACTGAACCTCATAGCCTTAGTCATCAGTCTGGCCCCTGCAGACTTAGCCTCCAGTCCCTATGAACATACTCTTAGCCCATGACACAGCACAGTACCTTCTAGGTCCCAGCAGCCCCAACCTTTAGGAGACTGAGGTTCTAATCCTGTTTTACAGACCTCAGTGCCCATGGATCCAGACCCCAGAATGTAGGTCCTTTGTGAATATAGGTTCTAGGGTTGCCTTAATGGCCCCAGAGCAACCTCATAGATCTAATCTCCAGGCTAGCATGCATATTGTATAGGTAGGCTCCAGTCCAGACCCCATGGCCTCAAGCTCCAAGCCAGCCCCCACTCCACCAATGATCTCAGGTTCTAAACTGGCCTCTGCAGATTCAGATTCCACGCTGGCTCCCACATCAAGAAACTCCTGTGTTTCCAAGACTCAAGACTATGTGAAGTTCCCATTCCTTTTCCTCCTATAGGGAGAAGTATGTATAAAAACACGAAAGTAGATTTTCTTGGTCCTAGGGACGTCACTTATATTACTCCTAATAAAAACATTACTTCCTATCAATGGACTGTCAATCTAGCTAAACCATAATAAAAGCTACTATGAAAGTAAAATCTCAGGCAAATGTAAAGAACCAAAGTAATCCAGAGGTCCCCCTTTTCCAGGAGCAAGAGTTGAGAGGAACAACTCAAATTCTGCAGGGTATTTGGTTTAGAAAAAAATTGCACCAGCAGGCATGTAGATAACTGTTTTAAATGAAGGCAAAATATTTCTGGAACTCTTCACTGGATAAGAAAGTGTTCATTTATCTCCTGTTCCATATCATTATTTATTTTACTTAAGAACATCAAAAGAGTTCCATTTGCATGGTTTCATCCATTTATATGGATGAAAGGGAGGGATGAGCTTTCAGAGAGACTTGGAGCTAAGTGGGCAAATCCTTATGAGCTGGTATATTACTACTGTTTGACAAACACCACTTAAAAATAAACACTATGTAGCCCCCAACTACTGTTTTACTTGTGAGCTTGCACCTTTGGAACTTTATGGAACATTTCAGGCACACACACACACACACACACTGACCCTCACTGACTGCTGAGACAGTGTGCCATCGGGTTTATTTTTCCACTGATCGGTCTCCCTGTTGTGAGGCTGAGATTCTCCCACCAAGGTGTTCAGAGAGCACTAGCCACATCTGTACTTCTTAATAGCTTCTATTTAGACAAGTTTCTCCTATTTCCCCATCTGTAAAACATAGATAGTAAATGGACACATCTCATAATTGTGTGGGAAAAGAACTATTTCAGTTACAACCGCGAGAAAGGCCCCGGCAACAGTTGCAGGCACATAAACCCAAGGATCTAGATATTTTTGCCATAGCTACCAATTTGGTTAATAACTATCTCTTAGATGAATCAATAAAATGGATGGATGCATGGATTCTTCTATCTTCTAGAAGAGCCATAAATCCATTCTATGGTTTCCCTAAATGCCAAAGTCACAATTTTAAATAATAAAGGGCTAAATAGGTAACTGGCATATTGATTCCAGCTATAGGGCAGCTGAACACCTATCCTTAGGCCAAAATGAAATTCCAGAATGTTTCCTGGCTGGCAGGCTGTGCCATAATTTCAGCCAGTTTCTAATTCAAGCAAAACGTTACTTCCTTTGTCCCCTCTACTACAAAGAGCTTTTTCAACTTTTAACTGGAATACCTTTGGGAAAATGTCTAAGTATTTGCCTCCTGGGGCTCCATCTGGCACTATTACATTGTTTAGGTCCCAAGATGTGTGTGTGCATTTGCGCACAGGTGGCTGTAGTTTGAAGGGGAGTTGGGTGAATTCTCCATATTTGGCAGGGGGGTGGGGATATGACTTCTACTTTAAGATACCAGACCCTAGATTTTACCTTTAGACCCAAAGTGTAAGAAGAGAACATGGCCTTTCACAGTATTCTGTCTTTCTCCACTGGGGTGGCCAACATGAGAAATTTCAATATTGTTTTTCCTTATCTAGAAAAGCATCAGGCTTTTCTCTGCTAACCCTAGAATTGGCCTGCTTGGTCAGTCTGGGCTTCCTGTAAAAGCAGAACCAGGGAAAGCCTTGGGTCCCCAAAACCAGACTGTGAATTACAAACCATGCCCACCTACCTGCCTGCTCCCCATCTTCTCAAGTTTTCGTCCTTTATGGATGCTGGGTAGTGCTGCCAGTTGCTTTGGTTCCCTGAGCGGAGCATATGTCCCTGCCACTCACACTTTTCCCTCACCCTTCTTCACCTTCATTTTATTCCCCTTTTATACACAGACCAGAACAGAGGCCCAGCCCTCAGAGTCCAACACTTTGGGGGATCTGAATTGATTCAAATTGGTGAATGCCTGGCATGAGAAGGTGGTGGGGGCTTTCCACTATCATCTCACTCAGCCTCACTTTGTTAGCAACAGCAACTCTGCTTGTCTTACGCAGAAAAGGAACTGTTTCCAGGGGACATGAGGTAGCTCACCAACTCTTTAAAAGCACTGGGTACAGATGGCTGGTGGTCGCACAGACCCTGTCTGGAGAAACCCCAATCCACTTAGAACCCAGAAACCTGCATGCTAGTGCTATTGCCACCACCTTCACTGAACAGTTTCTGACCTTTTCCTTTCCTTTGTGCCTTGGGCTTCCTGTTCAAAGGTTGGGAAGATACATGAGGGCACCACCTTTATTCACATGCCCAAACTTTAGCTGGGGTGAGGTATGGGGGTGGGTAAAGGTGATTTCTGACCCTTAGGAAGTGAATCTCACAGATACAGAAAAGTAGTTCATATACTAGCTAGAAAAAAACCAAATAGTAGTTCTGCTCTCACCTACATTCCCAGAAAACAAGCCCTTTCACGATACTCTCTCTAGTTCCACTGGATAGTGTCCTGGGAGTCCAGGATCTGGGTTTCTCCTTCAGCCATGGTGTTTGGCTCCCCAGCCCAGGGTCTATGATGTGGCTTCTGGTTTCCTCTCCAAATCTTTTCTTGTTCTAGTTTTAAAACTTAATCCTGACAAGGAAGCTAAGAGGACATAGGCTGCCATCTTTCTTCTCTTGCTCTGAAGTTTAACACAAACTTGGAAACGGTGCTAGCTATCAGATTGGGCTCCATGCTTACCCAATTCTGAAGTCTATTTTCACACTTTGCAGCCCCCAGGTAAAGGATGCTGAGGGCTACAGGCTCATTAGGGATATAAAAATACTCATCTGAAAACAATAGACCCGTGAAGAAAATACACGCCTTTAAAGGATGCTGCCACACAGATGCTCCCTGCATGTCAAAGCAGACCAAGAATACAAGATCCTCATATGAAGGAGAAGATGCTTCTGTCACTACTCATTGATGATCATGAGCAAAGGGCTTTGTGTTTGTGCCATCCACCCACTCCCAGCATTTGTTTTATGAGCTGGTTGGCTGGTATCTCTCTACCCAAGTCCTGGACTCTGGCCAGCCATCTGACATGAAAAGGATGGGTACTAGCTGCACAGAGACATGGCACTGAGTGGATGACAGCATGACGCCAGAGCAGCTGCCTGAGGGGAGAGGAAGTGGGTAGCTGCAAGCAGGGTGGTCAGAAGAACTGCCTCTAAAATGCCCTGAGCTGCAACATACTACAAAATACCACATCTCTAAATAGCCCAATAGACAGAGCAGCCTGTTGAGCAACCAGCAACAGGGATACCTTTGTGAAAGGCAGTCTGTGTTACGAAGTGAGTCAGAGAAATGGCTTTAAGGCCTGTGATATGCTAACAGCAGCTCTGGGGATCAAAGCAAAGGCTGATTTCTCTGTGTGGCCCCTGGGGAAGATGTTCCACATTCTCCAGCATACCCAGGAGCACCTGGGAGTGGTCACGTGGCTTTAGATGCTTTTTGGGGGGATTCAAGCAAAAAAAGTAGTACTCCCAATATCATTCAAGCATTTCTAGCACATTTATCCTATGTGGACCACAGACAGCCTGCACCCTTCCTGCAGGGCACTACCATCATTGCAACAGACATACTGATGCTTTTGCTCGGCTTCGGAGTCCAAGACTCAAATGATGAGTCCAAGACTCAGTTATTCAACCTGTTTACATCACTTCCTCATAGATTTGAAAATCCTTAAAATAAAACTTAGGTGCAATAAAACAAAAACTACAAACACAGCAAAAAGACAGAACAAAAGGAGAGGAGATCATTCTGAGAAGCCCTGGCAGAAGAGAGATGAGAGCAGTGCAGCCCAGACCCTGGCCTTAAATGTTCGCATACTCTAAATCAAGAGGAAACCCAGCGAGTTAATTCCTAATGTCCACTAAGAGATTAAATAACTTTGTCTTGCTCCTGAAACTGCAGCTATGTTTGAGGTAGTACAGTTCTAAACAGAGAGAGAGAGAGAGAGAGAGAGAGAGATAGCTTTCTTCTATCACCCTTCTTCTCCTCCAAAGTTTACCTAAAGCTCTTTTAAAACTTGATCCTGTGGATTCTCTGGGAGTTCGGAGAAATACAATTTAAAAAGTTTTCTGGTGATCTATGTTCTTAATGTAGGGGTAGCATTTGCAGGCTTATGAAGTCACTCAGTGTTTCAGATTCGACCTCTTGATATGCTCACCACTCAAAATCCCCTTTATTAACTTCTCCAGATCTAACTGAGCCAATTATTTTGAAAGATTTTTTGCAACTAATGTACTTTTAAGCATTTTTTTTACTACTCATGCTTAATTATGAACAAATGTTTCATTTTCCAACATACTTTTTGAAATGTTGAAATAACCTCTATTGCATTAAACTATCCCTCAAGAATATCCTGACTTTTGGCAGAAGCCATTTTGCCAGACAATGTACATTTGAGGCACCTTACAAATATCTGATCACACCAGTGATGTTGAATATATGTCTGTTTGTGAATTCATGAGATGTGTGGGCTATAAAGGGCATGTTTACTGTGACCAGTAAAGAGTCTAACTTCCATTCTCACCCTCACCGGGGGCTGTAGGCCCTGGTCTCTGGGCTGGCCAAGTCTTTCTTCTGGAAGCCTGGCCATCAGTTAAAGCTCCTGGCTTGTATATGATACAACATGAAGTAAAGGCCTGGCAGAGGCTGAGGGAAGGGATGGCTTCCAAATGCCTGAAACACATTTTATTTGAAAGAAACTGCTTATCAGATGAGCCTATTAGGAAAGTTAGTGTTTCACTGACTTTTCAAGTCTAAAAATAAAGCACAAAATAAGTCAGCTCATAGTGGAAATCTATTAAGTATTACCCGAAGGCATATTATTATATATTCCAAAGTAATTAAAACATAGATGCTCCTCTGAGCGATGACTGTGCCATGGTTATGATAGCAAAAGACAGAAAGGGCTGCTAAGTAGTAACACAGCCTTGGAATAACACATAAGATAAAAAGAAAACAGGCATCAGTGAATGAGGATCTGGATGAAATAGTTTCTACCCACATGAATAAGAGTATGAACAGGACCAAGTGTGATAGCACATACCTGTAATCTCAGCACTCGGGAGGCTGAGGCAGGAAGAGTGCTGTGAGTTCAAGGCCAACCTGGGATACACAGTTTAAGGCCAGCCTGGAATGCATAGTGAGACCCTGTCTCAAAAATACAAAAAAAATTATATATATATATATATATATATATATATATATATATATATACACACACACAGGGAGAAAGATGTGATAAAGAAAGGAAACTAGAATAAGATAAAATGGAGGGAAAGAAAAGCTCAGCTTCTTTATGATCATAAAAAAAGAGTTCTTCTCTTTCTCAATCAGCATTGCT
Source organism: Hydrochoerus hydrochaeris (assembly GCA_004027455.1). Taxonomy (NCBI): domain Eukaryota; kingdom Metazoa; phylum Chordata; class Mammalia; order Rodentia; family Hydrochaeridae; genus Hydrochoerus; species Hydrochoerus hydrochaeris. Next base: position 148,115 of record PVLA01004371.1, on the reverse strand, counting down.
GGGGATTAACCCAGGGTCTCTGGAATGCTAGGAAAATGCTCTACTACCGAGCCACACCCTCAGCCCTTTTTACTTATATATTTCTTTTTTTATCTTTTTTGAGATGCTGTCTTGCTAAATTGTCCTGGCTGGCCTTAAACTTGTGATCCTCTTGTCTTAATTTCCCAAGTAACTGGGTTATAGATATGTGCCACTATGCCCAGCCACAGAAAGACTTAAAAAGCAACACTGGGCTACTAGGTTTTCCTCTACCACTTTAGTCCTAAGTCTACGTTGTTGTTTTTTCTTTCAAAATAAAAAGTTTAATTATAAATTTAATTGGAATTCACTGAGAAAATTATTACAATCTTGCTGATTTTAAATTTATGTCTCTGGACTGCAAGGGAAGAGAACAAGAAGTCACCAAGAAGCAAGCCCTCCCTGCAAATCAACGCCATGCACAAGCTGCCAGAGCCCAGCCTTTTCTCGTGAGTCAGCGCCATTCACAGACTGCAGGGGAAGAGAGCAAGAAGTTGCCAAGGAGCAAGTCCTGTCTGCGAATTGGCACCATGCACAGGCCACTGAGGGGTGAGCCAGATGCCAGACCCTTTCAGTATTTGGGTTGGGAAACTGGAACCACCCTCCCCCCACAAGTGACTGGCTGATCCGGAGAAACACAGACTGCAGTGGTAGCTACTGAGTTAAAATACAGTTTAATGTTTGTAGTGTTTAGTGTTTCACTGACTTTTCAGGTCTAAAGCCAATAGTCTGATCATCTATTCAGCGGATAACAATACACAACATAGCATCTATGGGAATCTCCTTCTGAGGGTGGTGGCTATTGTTAATTCCCTGTTATCTTATTTTAAAATATTGTATCATTTCCATTGTTTTGTTGGGTTGGGTTTTATTCTGTTTTGTTTGATTTTACTATATCTGATGGCATGGGCAGCTATTTCAAAAATAACAAGATATATTATGGTAACCATTATGAATTTACTATTGTCTTGCTTGAAGTCTTTTATTGCATTCATTGTTTTGTTTTTATTGGTTGTATTATGCTCTATTTTATTTGATTTTTATGAAGTCTGAAGGTATCTGTAGCTCTTCTGAAGACAAGAAAAACGTTATGGTAACCATTGCTGATTTCCTATTGTTTTGAAGTCCTGTGTCACATTGGTTTATTTTGATGGGCTTTATTCTGTTTTATTTTGCTTAGTTTTATTCTCTTTAAAATAAAAATAAATAAGTTTATGTATCTGTACAATATACAAATTCTACACCACATAACCAAGGAATAAAAACGTATGTTTTACCGAGTGTTTGTTTGTTTGAGAGGGTCCAACTGCTTATCAGAGTCTCGATGTGTAGTTCAAGCCTTGAACTGGTGTGATCTTCCTGGGTCAGCCTCCCATGTGCTGGTAGTACAATCATGCATCACCACACCCAGCTCTGTTTTCTAATCTTTACCACACTTTTTATGCTTAGTTATGATTTTGCTCCAAGAGACTCTATGGAAAAGGGAGGGAAGAGCTGCTAAAGTCTAGCATTTAGAATTGCTTCCATTTGTCAGTGGCAGAAGAAAATCTGTCTTTGGTGAAATGAAGATACCATATATTTTTACCAAAGTTAGCCTGAACAGGAAACAGTAGAAAAAGAAAAGAAAAAGCTATGTAGCACGTGACAACAAAATTCCATAGTAAAATGTCTTATTCTGCTAGTTTTCACCCTTAGAAACAATGTCCCCAGAGCCAGTGGTGTGTTGGTTAACTAGTCATGTAATGTGGAGGCATACATGCTGACCACTACACAGTGGGCTGCTGTATCTTGCTTACCTATCTTTGAGCCAGGCCTGTGATGGGATGGAGAGTATACAAGAAAGCTGTCCACTTTCTCTCTTCCATCACTAAAATTTAAGACAATTTCTTTAACAGCAAAGATTGAAGGGCTGTGCCAATCTGTGCAAGGTGAATTTCAGGGCCTTCATCATCCCCAGATACTAGCCACCAAGAAATGATCTTTGACTTTTCCTCCCAGGAGGTGCTGCTTGCCCCATGCTGAGCTTCTCCAGGTGTGCAAAGGTGGGCTGACACTTTTAAAGGAAGCCAAAAGCAACAGAGGCTGCTCCCATGGACCAACACTGCAGACCACCTGCTGCCTCATCAGAATTTCATTCAATTCCTTCACCAGTCACCTGTCCAGGACATTTCCTGTCCCCAGAGTTTGGCAAGTGCCAAAGGGAGAGTGTCAAACAGCATGGTCTGCTGGCCCAGCCACCAGGCTGGACCCCAGCATCCATGGTGATTGTGATCTTGAGGGCTGGCCTTTCCTGATCATACAAAGCCTATTTGTTAAATTTCCAGACAAAACACCTGGTCTCAGAGACTTAAGTTCCCTTTGTGGGCCTCCTTATCTTTTCTTAAATGTAATATTAGAGGTTGGATCATGCTAATGCTAGAAATTGGCATTCCATACAAATACCTCAGTGTTTGGTATACTGAATGCATTAGTCAGAAATCCACATAATAAAGTCAAAAATTGTTGAGCATTAGTTCCTCACATTGTCCTATGCCCTTTTGGTAATGGGCATTTCTTTATCAAAGTAAACATTAATGACCAATTACATGAACCACATTTGTATGACATGGACAAAGGTAGTATTCATATACATGTCATTATGCCTAGATGTAATTATTCCTATGATTTGTTTCCTTGGATGCTCACATTGCTTTGAGAGGAGATAACAATACACAAACAGTGGCATGTCTGTTCCCTATAGGTTAGGTGTGACTTGTGAAAAACAGGAGACCATTATTGCATAGTTCTATGCTCATTAACATTTTAATCTAATTAAATGACACTTTTAACTCTGGGAGATGGCCTACTTCACTAGGACCAGTATGGAGAGTGACTTCTTTGATATAATAAAAAGTTAGTTAAAAGAAGTCAAGGACTACATGGCAAGTGGCCCTAGAAACAAGTCTTCCAAGGTCTCTGTTCCAATCAGTTCACATGGGAAAAGGCTCAGCTGCTGCCAGCAGCCGTGTGGGTGGGGCAGGAGCCACAGGAAGCACACACCTACTGACCAAACATGATAGCCCATCCAGGGAGTCATCGATGCTGCTGAAAAATGGTTTTGTTGTGACTAAGCCTGTGTATGTGTGTGTTAAAACTATATGAGTTGTGAAAGATTTCAGTGGAGGCCAGAGTTTCAGTTCTGAGCAGGATCAGTCTCTACCTGCTGGCACAAATGACCCCCAGTGGAAGGAACTAAGTTCCACTACTTTCTCGACACCTGTTACTGGGTGAAGATGCAGGCTGCCAATGACCACCACAGAAAAGGCTCTTGGAAGCAGTAGGAGAAAAAGAGCCTGGCCCTCTCTAGCCAGTGGTTCTCTGAGTTTCATCTTCAAAGACAAAGCTGGCTCTGAGGAACCCAGAGGCATCTCCCACTCCTGACCAATCTCAGAAATTCCTGCCTGAAGTTTCATTCTTGTCTTTCTGTCTGTCATGTGCCTCTGCACACAAGTCCCCAGCCAGGCCCTCAGCCAGAAGTCCTTGGAAATTCTGGTTCAGCAGGCACTTCTGCTTACATGTGGCAGGCAGATCCCTTTGCTCCATACTGGTGACCTGCTCAGGTCATCACCTGCTTTCAAAGAGATTTAGAGAGATGCATGGGGGAAAGAGTGTCACAAATCCAGGATACATTTCCCTTCATTGGCACCTTCTGTCTTCCGTTCATCTTTCCTTCCGGCTTTCCATCTCCACTGAATACACACTCTATGTCAAGTCGGAGAATCTCCTGGACAATCAAAGAATCTGTTTCCTTAGTCCTGCATTGCCCAAATTTCCTCCTCTAGAAGGCAGCTGGTCTCTGAAGTGTGCAGCATAGCCTCTGGGAGTGGGCCAGCCATGCACATGGGAGGGAGGAGGACTCTGCCATCCGCTTCTAGGTCCCCCATGTTGTCAGATGATAAATAGAGTGAGGATTTGTTTCCAGTCCTGAAAGGAAACCCCTGAGTCACAAGAGGCCTGCTCAGCAAGGAAGGGGTTGCTCTAAGGTGTGGGGGGCGAGGGTGTGGAAAGTGACTAGACACTCTTCTCAATTTGTCTGAGGGAGATGAGACCTGGCACCACTGAAAAGCTTGAAGATTAATGGAGAAAAGGTGAAATCTGACAGCTTTTCCTCTGGTTTCAGCGTTCCTGGGTGGGCCGATTGTTCTTGAATGTCACTAGCTACTTAATCTTGTGTATCTGAAACAGACTGGCATGGTTGAGGAGCCCGACTTGCTCTGTATAGATATCAGTTGAAGAGGCAGATAAAGGAAACTGCATTGAATTTCTCCTTTAAGCCTTTCACCAGGCACTTTCTGACTGCAAAATAAGGAGTGATACCAGCAGACGTAACCATCCTCAGCCGCAAGCTCCTGTCACACTCATGCCGCCACCGCCATGCCTGGGCCAAGATGCTCCATTCCACTCACTACAGACTTGTGCCACCTATGTTCTATTTTGCTCATTAATTTTTTTGGTTTTTGAAATACATGGCCTTGCTACTCTTTATAATTCAAAGGTGCCTGCTTGATCTAACGGATGAAACATGGATCTACAAGAGGTGGTGAACCATGGCATGTGAGCTGCAGTGGCTGTTTGTTGTCACTGAAAGCTCTGAAAGATTTAACATCCCTAATCCATAAGCACAGATATGGTGCTTACAGGAAGAAGAGAAAAACTCTCCAATGCACCAATTTATCTGTATACACCTCCCAAACAAATAGAATTGAGCTATTGTTTTATATCCAAAATATCTACCCAGACACAGATTTATAATCACATGATACTTTGTACATACTGCTTTATCAAATAAAAGAAGCCATTCAGGTTAAGTGTTAAACATCAAAAGAGAAAGGATAAATAGTTTTTGTAGAGGAGCTTATGCTAGGTTGGCTTCTTATATTTTAAAGATTGAGATTTTGTGTATGTGTGGTTCCAAAATGAAATAGCTGTTTCTGGTGGTCTGGTTTGTTCACATGCAAGGGGTCTCTGCCTGGCCTTATTTATACTAAACTCCAAAAATAATGGTGTATCAGGAACCTGTTGTAAACCTAAGTAGAGTCTCCCATTGGAACAGGGCTCCCATTGGTATATTTCAGATCATTTTCCTTAACCTTTTCACCCTTTGATTCTTTAAATCCAGAAGCATAGTTGAGTACATCATCACGTGATAAATAGCTGGGATTGACTGCAGCCAACAAACTATGTATTAATTCTCCTTCACTTGGCATCTGGGGACAGTTGAAACTGTGTATTTTCAAATGTTGGGAGAAAGCCATGTCCTTCCATGTCTGAGACTTGCCACATTATAAGCATAAACAGGTTGACACTGAATATCACAGACTAAGGTAAAAGGTCTCTTTAAACCAGAGCACATTCCAGTAAACATATACAAAACTCATCATAAACCAGACTATTTCTTCTCTCTGCCTAAGTTAAAGAGAAGACTTAAACACCACAGCCCAGAGACCCAAACAAGTCAACTTTAGGAGTTTTCCATTTTTTGCCACTGTCATTTTATTCTTGAACTCTGCCAGTTGCAAATACAAAAGTAAATTAAATCATGGGATCCTCCAGAACTTCCTCAAGGGAATGGATCCAAGACACTTAAGGACAGATTTGTGATTCCAAGACAAAAATACAATAAAAGATGGAACTGGGAAGAAATGAATTAAACTGAGTTCTTGATGGCCAATAAGGGTCTCAGTCCCTTGATGTGGCATAATCTAGTAGGCTCATGAAAAGACTCCCTTGCTTACCAATTGACCTACTTTGGTGCTTCAAGGGTTAGGGTCCTGGATTATACTGAATCCCCATTCAAAGAAAAATAATCTGAGAAGGATGCATCCATTAATTACCCACATCTGAGTGCCAGATACTGTATGGAGACATGGCAATGATCTCAATAAACATGATAATTCCCCTCAAGGATCTTAAAGTCTATTGTGGGAGTTACATATTGCATTAGGAACTGAATGTCTGAGAATATCTGAAAAGGAGTAGTATGCAGAATGCTGTGGGAGGGAGTTCAGGCTAGGGATCTACAAAGGGCACCATGAGAGACATTGATGATGATGTTCCAGAAGGAAACAGTCAAGGAAGGAGGGAAGATTGTGGGGTGCCTGGGGAGGTGAGAGAGAGGAAGGTGGTGAGAACATCAAGATCAAAAATACTGAAGTCTAGAGGCTGGGGATTTAGCTCAGCGACATAAGTGACTGCCTTATAAGTACACAGTTGTGAGTTTGATCCCCGGTACCAATAAAAAAAAAATGCTGTAGTCTAAAGGAGGCAGAGGAGTGTGCAAGGCTGTGCCATAAAGGACCTTAATGGTACTGTTGAAAGGTTAACCTATATTTTGAGAAAATAGAAAACTACTTAAAAGTACCACTTTATAAGAGAAGTGACACGATCAGGTTTGTACTTCAGAAAAACCCACTGGGACTGCTGTATGTTGGCTTGGGTCAGAAAGGATTCCAGGAAACATGGAGAAAAGTGCTGCAGAAATCTGAGTGCAAAAGCATGGTGAATTGGACCATGGGAGTGGCAGTGAGACTGGAGAAGAGCAGGTATATCTGACACCTAGACACATTTACAGGGAAGAGACCACAGTACCCAGGGGCAGGGTAATGGCAGGAAAAATTGCCTTGGCACCTACCTTTTGAAGGTGAGTCTTGGCACATCTATCTGACTAGAAGGCAGGGAAAGAAAATGGTCAGGAAGAAATGCAAGCTACTAACATTATGATTTCTAATAGTTATGCTAGCAGTAGAAAAAAACTTCTGTAAAGGCTTCCTTTAAAGGGAGAGCTTGTATACGTTCCAAATACAAAATGACTTGTGAATTTTAATTTACATTCAGAAACCTATTCATTGCATAGCTCCATAGAACAACTATATATATGCATAAAAGTCAGAGGCCTAAATATGACAGTATTATATATAGTATTACATATTGTATATGTGTTGCATGCTTTGCCCTAACATCAGCAGTTAGTAGACTCCTTTCTATAATACTCCCCCTGGGTCTAACATTTGAGCTATACACTATGAGACCTTTTTTTTTTTTAGATAAAGTTGGTATCTGGGTCTCGCTACTGAAATAGTGTTACTTGCTTGGATATTACACAAGTGAAGTGAAAGCAGAATGAGAATTGTTTTCATGGCACTCTTCATACAACCTTGCAAGGATTTAACAATGGCAAATCTCTAAAGAAAAAGTTGCTGTCAAACAAGTTGTGGGCAAGACACTTACACAGATTGAAGGAAAAACTACCTGGAAATATATGCTGTGCTTTTATCTCACAGAAAATGCCTTAAGTGTTTGTTCACTTCCATGAAACAAAAACTGTCAGTGATTCATTGTGGGCATAGTCAGTGTAGGCAAAATGCTTTGGAATCATGATCAGAAGGCCTATAATGAGTGAATACCCATTTTATGTTGTGCCCTGCATACACACTATTTTAATGTCAGAAAAATTGTTAAACAGAGTTCATCTGTTTACATGAACCTTATACATGTTCTAAATAAAAATAAAAATGTTAAGAGTGGTATGTATGTGTATATGTATCTTTTCCTTATGTAATTCCCTTAATGTTTTCATGGATCTGAATGGCCCCTACCCTAATTACTAAAGAAGAAAGCTTTTGCCATGGTACTGATATGATGAAACCACACTCCCAAGCACAGACCAAAGACAATGTGAGAAACCAAAGATCATCAGAACCCCCAAATCATCTAGAAAAAGGACTATTTTCTCAAGAACATATGAGAAGATTTCATCAGTAACCAGTGAGCAGGAATTGGAAACTCTTCCCAGAACACACCGTGTATCCTTTATAGCCTATTACATAACATGCTGTATGTGTTTAGTTTGCTATATAGTAAAAAGTACCCAGTTCTGGTCTCACACTCTGTTTCACCTTTCAATTATCATCCTTCTGAATCTTCATAAAGTCCTCAAAGAATCTCTGCAGCTGTTGTTAGTGACAGTGCTGTTAGTGACAGCTGTTGTTAGTGACTGATGAACACATCAGTCCTGCTCAGAGCAGACTCCCAGGCAAGCAGTCTCCTTACAGCCACTGCTTAGGGAGGTCCGTGTGTGAGAGTAACACATACATAGGGAGAACAGCTCACTGAAAAGAACACCACTTAAAGTCACATCTGAGTTTTAGTGACAATTATTATATATATTGACTTCTGTGGATGGGATTCAAGGGCTCTCAAGACTTGAAAAGAGTCACATGTGTATATTTTCAGGGCGGAGAGATATTTAGCTTTTAGCAGATTCCCTAAAGACCCTTTAAGCCTAGGGCGGCCTAGAGCACTGAAACAACAACAAAGCAGGTAGTAGTGATATTTACTGTGACAGGACAAACCCTAAAAATGCCATGCTGAATAAAAGAAGTTAGTCACAAGACCACATTTTATACATTTCCATCCATATGCATGTCCAGAATAAAGAAATCTATAGTCAGGAAGTACATTAGCAGTTGCTTAGAGGAAGGTTGGGGGTGGGAGGATAAGGGAAGCATGTAAGGAGGACTAAAAAGTACAGATTTTCTTTTTGGCCAATAAACACATTCTGAAACTGATGATTGCGCATGTCTATGAGCATGCTAAGAGAACAAGTTTATACTTTAAGTAGAACTATATTTGAATCATATCTCTGTAAAACTATTTTAAAAAGGAATCACTGTTATATAGATTTATTGACTGTCAATATTGTTCATATTCATATACCACAAAGTAGTCTTAATCCCCATACACATAAGTAAATACATTTGGAAGAGTTATTACCAAGGGGCCTCAGGCTCCATTTCTCACCATGCTCCAACTGGTGCCTCCGGACAGGATAAGGAAGCAAGAACACAGACTGGACAGCTTGATCACTTGTTAGCTACATGACTTTTTAAATGTGCTTAATCTTACTGTTCTGATTTTACTTTCCTGTCCTGAAATAGAACAATACCCAACTGACAGCATCATTCTGAGGAGCCAATGAGATACTGTACACAAAGAACTAATACTGTACCTGGCATGTGATAAATGCTCAACAAATGATTGTCTTTATGATTCTATGTGTATTGGCAATGGTTCATTTCAAGTAATGGAATCTCAGTTTAACCTTGTTGAAGCAAAGAAGGAAATGTATTAATTCACATCACTCTTAGGTCCATCCAGCTTCAAGAGGAGCTGTAAGTAGAGACTCAAGTGATTTCTCTTTTCTGACTTCATCTTCAGGCCGACTTTCTACATGAAGAGGTAAAGCTGTCAAGGTTCAAGGCTCAGATTCTACCAGTCTAACAGCCTGAGAGCAGAGAAAATCTCTTTCCAGATAATACAAGCAAAAATTTTGCGGAACATTCTTATTACCCCTGTTAAGATCCTATGCCTGTTCTGAGCCAATCACCAAGGCAGAGGGGACTGAATTATAATAACTGGTCAGGCTTGAACTATATGCCCTGTGAGTAGAAAATAGATCATCCTCCCTCTGTGCACATATCCGTGCCCAAGCCAATAATACCTTTGCTGCACATTTACAGATATTTGTTCTCTTTCCCAAGGTGAATTATCTTTTCAGGCTGAATGGTAAGGCAAAGACATTTTATAATTCAATCTTGCATTTGCTGATCACCTACTCTGTAAGAGGCACTTGTCTATCTCTTCCCACATTCTGTGTGTCTATGCACAAACCTTCAGACACACAGGGAGCCTACCAGATGCCAATGCTAGTGAGAATCTTGTATAATAAATTATACACATTTCATAACTGTAATCCTTTCCTCATGGCTTCAACTAGTGCTGAAGTCTAGAGGAGACAACCTTTGTGAGAAATGTGGATAAAATTATATGTCACAGTTAATTTTACTTATTGAATCTTTTCCTTGTTGTGAGTTTAGAAAGAGAAAAAGGAAACACAAACGAACGTTTTGGGAAGCCCCTGCAGTGGTAGGCAGAGACTGATGGGAAGGGCCAAGCCTCACAGATCGGAGCTCTGGTTTAGCTGAGAGTCAGCCCCCTTGAGGAGCTGACATGCGTGTAAATCAGATGCATGCCACTGCTCATTCTTCAGGCCATTTTGTTGGGCTTTGGATTTAATTTGTGGGTGTCTTTTCCTTTTCCAAAACAGAGTTTAGAACATAGCAGAAACTTAAGGCTCCAGGATGTACTGCTGAGTTGTGGCTTCCATTTTTATGGGAGAGTCTCATTATAAACAAGACATTTCACACATGTGAGTCTCCCTAACTCAGGAAGACCCTGGGTTTCCTATTATCACTAACAAAAACAGCTCCATTGGTATCCCCTGAAAAAACTCTATAATAGCAAACAAGAATGAAATAGTAAATAAAGGGTGCAGGATTTGAATTCCAATCTGGTTTTAAATCCTTACCTCCTTCTAGTTTTTCTTTTTATTAACAGGCCATACTCAATGACTATTTTATTATGTTTATTGGTTATGTATATGCTCCCAAGTTAGGGTGTAAGTTCTGCAGGTGTCTCTGTTTTGTTTACTGATACATCTGAAGCACCTAGAACAGTGCCAGGTGCTTCAAAGGCACTCGATAAATATTCATTTAACATCTGAAGCTAGAATCAACAATTTAACATGGTTTCTACTTTCACCATTAAGAGTTTCACACTGGGTGTGCTGGATTACGTGTTGACAGGAAGCAAAGCTTAATACCAGCACCTTGATTTCATTCTTCCCATGTACTTCCTCCTCCATCTGCCCAGACAAGGGTTTTATATTTCCAGATAAACTAAACACCTGTGCTTAGGTCACATGTTTTCTCATACTTTGAGTTCAATGTGGCAACTCTGTGTACTAAATTCTCCTGATAGAAAAAACTAGATTTTGGTATGCCAGCAGACACTCTCTTCTAACAAAACCTAACTCTGATAAATAAAAAATGAAAAGCACCTTGGCTTTTAGATTATAGTACTTCTGCAGACTTAAGAAACCCCCCCACTCCGCCTTTTTTTTTTTTTGTCCAGGGATCAAACTCACGACCTCATGCTTGCCAGGCAGGCACTTATGCTGCTGAGCTAAACCTGCAGCCCAAGAACCCCATTTTTAAACTCAAAGCTGAACAATGGTTTCTTGGTCTTGACTGTACTTGCTTAAAGGACAGATCAAAAGGTATTATTGCTGCTTGGGAAGCCAGTAAGAACTTACTGAACTACAGAATTACCCTCTTCCAGAACCGACCAGCATTCCTTTTGCCTTGTGAAGTCTCTCTGTGATTGCTTAAGTGGAGATTCTGTTTTCCTGTTTAGTTGCCTTCACAAACATTTGGTGCTGGATACTCTGATTTCATTCTTCAGCTCCTGGGGGCAAGCTCCACCTGGAGGCCCATAAACTATCACAGGAGGTGCTGCTGTCCTCAAGTTTAACTAAGGTTTGCCTGGGAAGGGGGGACGGTTACTCTTATCTCATTTCCAACTAATGACTGATCCTAAAGAGAGTTTATATGGAGAAGATATATAAAGTTAAGCCCAAAGAGTATGTGAAACCATCAATTTTCTTTCCAGTTGTGATAAAAATTTTAAACACAGAGGGGCCAATTTAGAGGAAATTTGTCAAAGAGAAAAATACTTCTCCGCAAATAAAGGCCTGCATGTTGATATCAAGTAGGGTCACCAGCTGACAGCCTCGGGCTGAAGGCACCTTTGTGGCCACCAGGATGAGGGATAGAGAGGAATGGCGATGTCGCCCTCAGCTTCCCCTGTGTCTCTCCCCTCTGCGCTATGGGCGGAGGGAGGAGAGCTGTGTTAGCCCTCACCGTGACAGCCTTGGGCAGAGGAGAGAGGTCCCCAACAGACTGTGACTTTAGAAACCTGGGAGAAATCTCTCAATTCTCAGGGCTTAAATTTACACAAACACATAATCCTAAATTCCAGAATAGAGCTCAAATTTGAAAGTTTTCACCTCACAGAATTCCAGGGAAAAGGCTGGCTCACTGAAAGACTTGATGATCTAGTCCCTGTTGGAAAATGGATGCATCAGACATCTGTGGGGGATTTGCCATTTAAAACCTTAAAGTGACCCCCACCCATTTTGATACTTTGCACACAGTAATCTCTGATCAGTGCTGGCTTTAGCATGTCTGGTTTTTTGTTTTTGTTTTAATTAGCAAAAGTCTTAACTCAAACTTGCCTAAATGATAATTTTCTCACAAAGGAGGAGTCTGAGGTATGGCATGTCTGGGGTTTGTTTAGAGGCAAAAATCATCAAGGATTAGGTTTTTTTTCATAGTTCTACTCTTGCTATTCTTAAAGTATTGGTTTTTGTCCTCTAGATGTCTCTTTATTGTTACAAAATGGTGGCAACAACACAAACCATATGACCTTCACACACCAAAATATGAATGCCATAATGAGATTGCCATTTCTTTGTAAACAACGAGGCATTCCTAGGCCTCTCCTTTCTCAGGATAATTTCCTCTGTATCTACTGATCCTTTTCTAAGCTAATCACTGGCAAGGTTAATACAATTGCCATGATCAAGTTAGTCAAGACTAATCACCTTTTGGTCATGCCTAAAGTACAGCCAGCCTAATACAGGCCTAAAATATAGAATCACATGTAGAAGTATTAGAATTCTATTAAAAAGAGAAACCTGGGGAAATAGCTATTATGCATCCAACACAATGAAAATTATATGTCATACCACTAACATTCCTGCAAGGAAAGAAGCATTAACACAGAATTCAATTGTCTGGTCCCTGTGGCAGTTATTTGATCATTATTGTTAGAACAGACATTCCTGTTTGCTTAAAACTTTATTTTCTCTTTGAAACAAAGAATGGTCCAGGAAGGAAGAGATAATCCCTTAAACCTAAAAGTGCTGGTGATTTAACAAGTGCTGGTGGTTTTTACTGTATGGATGGACAGCTTCTGGCATCCCAAGGGCTGTGTGGGGTAGACAAGAGACACAGAAAAAAACCTTAATAGTAAAAAGTTTGCAAATGCCCAATGAGGGTTCTCTATGTGGTAGAAACTATCCCAAGGAGGATATCAAGGTGATAAGGGCAGAGACTCTGCCTTCATCCTTTACATGGCTTTGCCTGAGAATTCTGTCAGGTGAACTATTTCCAACCAGTCCAGGAGTCCAAGAATGTCCAGAAATTTTGAGCTTCCTTCTGCTTAGTCAGTGAGAAGGACTAATCGATCACTAGCATAAAGATAAAGTCAAAACCTAGAATCTTAGTTGTCTGCCTTAGTAAACAGGCCCCAGAGGGCCCTGGGTCTGTGGTTCTTCTTGTCAATGCTGGTAAACCAGCATTGTCTGCTGTGTTCTATGAGTTGGACCTAAATCTCTGTTCTACAGTAAAGCACTGGTAGCATCTCTTTAGAAAAATACCTACAAAAGAAAGCCTTAAAGGAAACAAGAAAGAAGCTAGGTACAGGGCTGAATGGGAGTGGGCAGAGATCCAGGAGGGAATGAGCAATGCTGCGTATGAGAAAGCACAGGATTGGAAGTGGCGCATGCAATGCAAAGGCCTGCATTGGTTTCCCTTGTAAGGCAATGGTAACACATAAAGAATGAATTCCAAACAACCTCAAGACCTCATCTCCTAAGAGAAGCAACGTGCCGATACCATGAGCCCTTATTTAGCAGACATTTTGGGATTTGTGGGTATACTAGATTAAGCAGACAGGGTAAAATTTTGTTACTGGCACTCTGGTTTAAAGTAATTTAAATGAACTAGAAATACTAAAAGGAAAAATAAAATGAATTCCAAGAAAAAATAACCACATCTATTATTATTGCAAAATGAGTGAATTATTTAAGTAATCTACTGTTGCCCCATATGCTTGCAGATATTTACCCATAAAATCATAAGTAATAGCATTGTCTGGAGAAACTTACCTCTACAAATGTAAACGATGGAAATTTACAGAGACTTCTCAGCAGTCACAAACTATTGTTTCTGTTCATATGCTTTCTTGATAAAGAAAATGAACTGAACAAAGATTCTATTACACAAACCAACAATAATTCTTGATGGGATTCTGTTGTCCTTTCTAACAGGCTAAAGTGCTTATGTATTTAAATGAAGTTATTTTTTATTGTGTGAATGTAGCCTCCCTGGGACACTATGAAACAAGACCTTCAGTACAGACATAGCTCAAAGATTGGAAAAGACTACTATGCTGAGAAGATTCCTTAGTTATATTTAGAAATTGTAAAAGAAATTTAGATTGAAGCACCTGACAACTGCACTCAAAGTAAAGGAAACAAGACAATAAATTTCTTCATACCTTCTAACTTTCCTTGGTATAGAACCTAAAGTAACACTGCTCACAAAAGAGCATGCTCTCCACCATACAGGATGTGTGAACCTGGGAGATGATGATATTAGCATCTCTAAATTTTTCAAGCTTCTAGAGAGACCAAAATCTATCAAGATTTCCTAGAGGTCCATGACAGATAATATAAAATTGTAAACATGGATTAAAAATAGGAATATTGGCTCTGTTGTAAAGATGGGACACTGAAATGACATTAAGAAGCAGGGATGCAGGATATGTGACTTGAAAAGTGGGGTGAGTGCCATGAGAGCAGGAATTTAACCAGTCTTGTTCACTGTGTTATCCTCAGTCCGGAGGACCATGCCTGCCACATGGTAGGTGATTAATAAGCCCCTCCCCAACCTTTACAGTGTGATTTTCTCTAACTCTTCCCTCAAAGTTGTACAGTCACCTCAACTTTCTCATGTATTTTTCTTAGTTACTTTCATCTGGCCAATTTATGAGATTCCTCAGCAAATGTTTTGACTTCAATTGGGAAAACAAGCTTAGTGCTATCATTGTCACCTGGCCCAGACTCCCAAAACAAATCTGGTGTTGAAGGAAATATCCACTGAAAGAGTTTGGCTTTCCCTTCTGTTAAATTACACAGGGCTTACAAAACACTTAACACATCTGGACATTGAATCCAAGCATTTTCATTGTCTTTCCAGAGAAACACTTCCTGAGCTGCCACTCACCCCTAGACACTTCCACCTGCAGTGGCTCCAGGGCCCCGTTACCTAAGGTAGAAGTGGGAAATTAAAATGATACTTAAACTAGAGACAATCTAAGACTCAAGGACAAGAAAACCAAAATCAATCTCTTTTTCTGTAATATGAAGGTCATTTCAGATTAGTGACCTTTGGTAGTTATACTCTGCCCTATACTGTGTTGTTTTGCCTATTAGTCAATGTTTTCCAGAGAAATAGAACCAATAGGATATGTATAGACATGTAAAAGGTTATGTGAGTCAATTCATCTGCTTGTATTGGCTGAGAAGTTCCATGATAGGCTGTCAGCAAGAAGGAGAAGCAGAGAAGCTGGTGATATAACTCTGAGTCCAGTGATCTGAGAACCTCAGTCTGAGGCAGAAGGCCTCAGACCCCATGGGCATGCAGATACAAGTCTCAGACTCTGACAGGCATGATTGTACAAGACAAAATCAATGTGCTGTCTCCAGCAGAGACAGGAAATTTACCCTGTCCCTGCTTTTTTGTTCTATCCAGGTCCTGAACAAATGGACTGCTGCCTGCTCACATTAAGTGAAAGCAGGTCTTCTTACTGAGTCCACTTATTCAAATGAATCTCCTCTGAAAATACCTCCACAGACATACCTAAAGATAATGCTTCACCAGATATCTGGGTCCCTTAAGCCAGTCAAGATGAAGATCAACCATCAGAAAAAGAGATTTTGACAGCAGCCAGGGCCAGTTCATAACTATGGCAGAATTGCAGCTGGAGCCAAATCAGATTCCCTCTCGGGCAGGACTATGTGCTCTTCCCCTCAGACCTCCATACTCCTTGCTTTCTCCTACTTCTCTTAGAGTATAAGGCTCTCATCATCTGTTGGGCTGCAGACCTGCCTAACTCTTTCACTGTACTACCTGATTTCTTTAGGGAAACTGGGGTCTCTATATGAAGCAACTAAGATTTCTTCTAGCTTTCAGAGGAGGGAGAGAGGGAGGGAGGAAGTGAGAGAGGGAGGGAGGGGGAGAGAGAGACTTTACAATATGCACACACCTACAGAGGCAGGTGTGGAAGAGTGCAAAGGATTCAGTCAAAAGTTGAAGGACTAGAACTCATCTGTAGAGTACTGTGTAAGTCAGTATCAGGAGGCTAAAGAGTCTGTGCTGGAAGCCAGGAGCCAGATGTCTAAGGAAAAGGTGAAAACTGGAGCTCCTCTGAAGGAACAAAAAGGAGACTTTTCTTCACTCTCCCTTTTTATTCCTTTCATGCTATATGCCTATTGGTTGGTGCTATTCACAAACAGTGGGTCTTCTATCTTCAGTAAACACCAGCCACATCCAGAAATATGCTAATCCAATCAGTCAGGCATTTCGTACTCAAGTTGACACAGCAGTTAATGATTATGGGGTATTTTAGTAAGTCACAGGTGAAACATTTTGTGTAATTTTTCCTTTTATCAGTAATACTCAAAATTTAAAGTGCCTTCAGATTCTCTCAGCATCTTGCTAAAATGGAGATTCTAATCCAGGTTGTCTGGAGTGGATCTTGAGAAGCTACATTTCTGCTACAGATTAAAAACTGGTGGTCAATTTATCGCCAGCTGGATTACATCAGCATGGCGCTGAGCATAGATGTTCTACCTAAGGCAAGTTGACAGCTTTCCTCAGAGAAGGAGATGCTATGCAGTGCGTTAGTGCATTGAGGTGTTGAGGCATTGAGGCACTGTGGCATTGTGGCATTGTGGCATTGTGGGTTCTCCTACATGTTGCTATTTGAGCCGTTGGTTCTCCTGGAGAAGCTCTGGTCCTCACATCGAGCATTGCTTCCTGGCTCCAGAGAGGAAGACATGTGCCGCTTGGTCTCCAGGATGAACTCCTCATGCTGGCTTCCTGGCATTTACTCAATTGTGCTTATCGTCGAAGGAGCTCAGGGCCTCCGTGTCGCTGAGGATGGCTGTAGTGCTTTTCAGGACAGCCCTGGTGTTTGTTGTGAGTGTGACTTCTTGGCTCCAGCATAGAACCCTCAACATATCAGTACAGCTCCTTCACTCCACTGGCATAGACTTCCTAGTTTCCACCGCTGACCTTTGGGCCTTCCCAGCACAGATCCATAAAAGAGACTGGCCTGAGTCCTTCTTGTGGGCTCTAGACCTCCAGATGAACTCGTAGGAGGCACTGTCATGAGCTATGGGTCTTTATTTGGTCTCATGTGGGTCATTGCTGTGTGATTCAGGCCCTTGTCTAATATTCCATGTCTTTAGTGTTGTGGATAGATTTCCTGCATTTTCTTGTGTTAACTCTAAGTTACCGTCATAAAATAATATTATAAACTCCATGTCCTGATTCCAATTGTTCTCTGTACAATCCCTGACTACAACAATTTCTAACAACCTTCCAGGTGATGCTGACCTGCAGACCACATTTTTAAAGTCCCCTTATGTGCCTCCACATTCCTATTAGACAACGGAGAGCAGAATCAGCTGAAGAGTGCTGCAGTACCCAGCTGCAGAGAGGTTGCAGATATCATTGATTCAGCCTAGACCAAGGTTGTTTTTTTGTTTTTGTTTTTGTTTTCTTTTTTAAACCCCAAATCATTCTAATATACCTGCACAGTTGACAATATTGTGCAAACTTTAGCTTCAAGATTCTTCTGATTTAATTAGCTTGGGGTTCAGTCTAGAGACTCAGACATTTGCTTTTTGTTTTTCAATCCCAGATTATTCTCATGTGTATCTAGGGCTGAAAACATTGAGCTAAGTCATCTTCTCCATACTCGCTCCCTAATAGGAATGGAACTAAATCAGTGATCAGTTTGTTTGGTTTTTGTTTGGGTTTTTTTAAGGAGCACTATTAAATACAAATTCATTTCTTCATTGTAGTAGACCATATTCTCTTATGAAAACTTCCTGAGAAAGGGTGCAGAAGGCTACATTTTTTGAGTTTTGTCATCTTTGAAAATATCAGTAGTCTATTTTCATCCTATTGACCAAGAAGGAAATCAAAGTTTAAAGACTGGTAGGGGAATTGAAAATGGTGAAATGGAGTAAACTATTGTAATTGCTGTAAATGTATATCGAGATATCCATGTTAGCAATAATCTACAATTCTTAAACCCAGAGAAGGAAATAGTACAACAGAGAGAGATAGAAAATGACAAGGAAGGAAATAAAACCAGAAATGGGCAAAAGATTATAGGGTTAAAATTATGCTTCCTCCACATTAAAAGGAGCTTGCTTCATTTTTGCCCAGTCTCCAGTGTCACTACTTCTGTCCCACTCTGATCCACTCACTCTCCAGTTCCAATGGCTTATGTGGCTGGTTTGGCTTTTTCAAAAGCCTCAGGATATCTTGCATCATGCTATTCTGAAATTTCACTGTGATAACCTGAGTGTCCATCTTTTCTGCATTTATTGCATGGGCCATTTGACCTAGAGATTGGTACCTGGCAGTCCTTTTCTTACCTCTCTGGCTATTTCAACTCTATGTTTGCTATGTTCTCTATTTCTAGAATTCCTATTAGTTGCACATTGAAGTTTTGCAATTATCTTTATCTCTTTATTTGATCCTTTTTTGTGTTCTTATATTTTCACTAAACCAATCTGATTATACAGAATATTGGGTTTCATTGTAGTTTTTAATACCTGCATATATCTACGATTTTCCATCTTCTCTTTTGAATCTACTTTCTGGGAGATTTCATTAACTCTATTCAATATTTCTATTGACTTCTTAATTTCAAGTTTTTTTGGGGGGGGTTCCCCCAAAAGATTTGCCTATTCTTTTTAAGATTATACCCTATTACAGACACAATATTTCCTATTATTTCTCTGTGAAAACTAACCATACCATTTAAAAATTATATTTTTATTTGCTTTTGCCTCCTGCAGTTTCTGTTTACTTTGACATTTCCCATCTATCTCTATTGTAATATCTGTGTTTCATTTTAAAGGTTTTAGAATTAAGAATTATTTTTGACATTTATATATATAGTTATATTTACAGCAGTTATTTAAATTTCGTTTGTTTTCTTGCTTTTGTCTTTCGATCCAGGGTCTTGCAATGTAGTTCATGTTGGTCTTGAACTCATGGCAGCAGCTTCATCTGCAGATTCCCTGGGTCATTGGTGCTGAGGGTGTCAACTCACTGGGCTGCTAACAAGCAGCACCTGGAACAGAGGACCAGGAGCCAGGGCTTTTCCTGCCACAGAGGGAAACCTCTACAGCCTGGTTCGGGGAAGACCCGTGCCCCCAGCCAAGACTTTCTCAGAACAGCACTGTCGTCTGGATTTGTTCCTCCTCGACTCTCTTTCCTTCCCGCCCTCTCTCACAGATGTCAGATCACAGCGTGGTCTCAAGGTTCTCTCTGCCTTCTCTTGTCTTTCCCCCTCCACCTTTCATGGACATTTCTCCATTTCATCCTTTGCTGCTGAATTGGTATCTTGATACTCCATGAGTTCATGAGAACCTACTTACAAAGTGATTCCACATAAAGTAACCAAAACCATGCTTTGGGCTCAAGTAACTTACTCATCTAAAGACACACACTTACTCATGTGAGACAAGGCACTAACAGAAAAGGTGACATGAGAAAAAACTACTTTTTCTTAAATTAAAACTAAGACAAAAACACAAATTTGTGTTTCCTTTTTTGTTTTTTGATACTACAGTTTGAATTCAGGACCTTCACACTACATTTATATCTATTAATTTTTAAATTTTATTCCTTTTTTCTTTTTTCTTTATTTTAGATAGGGTCTTTGGCTCAGGCAGGAATTGAATCCTCCTGCCTTGGCCTCCTAAGTCTTGCCATTAGGTATGCACTATGGCAAGTGACACCTCAAGGGAACTTCTGTGCATAGAAAGTATATTTTTGGAAGCTGTCTTTGTGTGAAAATGTGCTTCTATTGCTTTAACAGATGAAAAGCAATGAGTATAGTATTCTTGGTTTACAGATTTTCCCTTCAAAATCTTATAATCACAGCATCGTTATTTTTCTGGCATGTACAGTTGAGGGAAAAAGCTGAAATCTTGTCTGATTTTGCTCATTTGTGGGTATACATTTCTGGCTAGGTACATGCCAATTTATTCACTTAGCTTTGTAATTCACAGTTTTATGAAATTTTTTTAGAACAATTTTTGACTGAACTAGAGTCTTATATCTGTAAATTCAGGAATTATTTTTTTCTCTTCAAAATTTTTTATCTTGATTTGGATTATAACTATTATATTATAAAGAACTATTCTAGTTTATTTTCTTACAAAAAAATCAGTGGTTCCCAGTTGTTTTCTTCTATTCTCCAAACAGAACTTTCTTACCCACCATCTTTTCTCTAATTTTAAAACATCTTTTTTTCTTCCTTTTCTCTATCGTCTGGGTGAATTTCTAGACTTATTCTCCATGTTATTGATTTAAATTCTACCCTGTCAGTTGTGCTGTTTACGCCCATGCAGATTTTAATTGTGTTATTGCAAGTATTGTTTCCTTGAAGCCCTGTTTTACCACTCCCAGCTTTTTTTCCTTTCAACATTTCCATTTTAAGTTGTGTCATGCGATATGGCAGTTGTATTGTTAGTCTTTCATTTCAGAATGTTCCTATCTATGACTTTTTGTTCTTATTTCATTAAGGTAGAGTCTTACTTTTCTTATTGCTGAGATAAAATACCCAATGTCTAAAGTTAAAAGAGGCAAAGTTTATTTGGTTCACAGTTTGTAGAGGTTTCAGTCCATAATCATCTGGCTCCAAGGCCAGGTGGCACATGGCAAATGGGCCATTCATGGACATGAAGACAGCAAAAGCAATGAGAGAGGGAGAGGGGGGACAATCCTCATTCTGTCCCTTATACAGAATGCAGGTTACCCACCCTAAGGTGGGTGTTGCACTCACACCTTTACTCTCAGCATTGGACTAGGAGTCAATCACAAACTCAATCACCTCCGAAAAGCCCTATCTAAGATTACATGAGCCTTTGGGAGGACATCTAGACACAAACTACAACAGAGAGTATGTTATCGAGGATGCCAACAATTTGATAAAGATGTCTTTTTTCAATAAATTACCTCTACTCCTATGCAGTCACTCTAAGTCATTAGTTCTAAAGGGATCAGGATTATCTGGGAATGTGTAGGGTCAATTTCTGGTCCATTCTGGTGCCAATTCGTCGGGCTATACTGTTATGCTCCAGAACTCAAGCAGGTTATGGTTCAAGTGAGTACAGGCCTAGTCACCTTAGGTCTACACCCAGAAGTGAGGTAGATGTGTGTAGCACACAGTCCAGTGCTTCATCACTCATGCCATCCATTGCATTGCCTTTACTGAAAAGAAGTGTGTTTTGCCTTCCTTCCAAGGCATCAATCTCTAAGATGCTAAACCCAAATGAATATATCAAAAGCTCTGATTTGCTGCAAGCACACTACAGAGACCAAAAGGTCACTGTCCCTGTCTACTGTGTGTCACATGAAGGGCCTTAATCAGCCATACAAAGCCATTGTCTGCTTAGTGGGCCCCCATCTGAATGAACTTGTGTTGAGGTGAAGGGCCACATCTTTAGAAGAAACAGAGGTTCCATGCTTAGCAAGGCACATATCTAACTGGACAAAAAGGCAAAGAAAGTAGGAGAATATATGAGGTACAAGTAGGACTGCCTATGTTATAGGAAGTGCAGCTGGCAAAAATGTTGTTGGATTGTTTTCCCCATTAATTTGTATCTATCAACCATATTAAAAATCTCTCAGCTTCCAACAGTAAGGTTTTGTTTGTTGAATAAGAATCTTATTTTGAAAAATCTTATTTTGTACATGTGCAATCTTTTGAGCTTCACAAACATTTTTCTCAAGTTGGAAGCTAAAAGATATGCCACCAGTTGCTACTAGCTAGTAGCACATTTAGTAGAAATTGAAGTTTCACCTACACAATCCAACATGAAACAACATGCTTTGGAAAGTAGCAAAAAGTGAAGCTAAAGAAACAGACTCTTTTCACACGGTTGTTTTCACAACTGTGCTCCCATGTACATGCGGTTTTGAGCCATCCCTTTGCTTGTCTTTTCCTTTCTTCTCATATGTTACAAAGGACTTTTCACTTATTTCACCTCTTCTCATTCCAAGCAGACTGTGCTGTGGAGGAAATTTCATGCTCTACTTTCTCCAGTCCTAGAAACTTGGAGCCCTGTGGAGGCCCCTACCTTAGCTCTAGAGAGCTGCCTTAAATCTGCCTCAGCAGCCACTGCCTTTCCCAGGTACATGCAAATACTGCTGCTTTCTATTAATCGTCTTTCTACCCACACACACTTTTCCAATTACCTCCCTTCTTCTCTCCTGCATACCTCCAGGCTCCTCATACAGCTGTCATCACTTAGGTATATATTTTGTACTTATGTTACTTGTGTTATTATGTACATCCATTATATGTGTCCTATTTCCACAGTTACATTGCACACTCCTTTGACCAGAGAACCCAGTCTTCCATTTCCTTTCTCCCAGTGTGTTGTGTGTGCCCACACATTGAGGCCCCTCAAATTGAGATGATTACATGTTTCCTTTTGCACATACACCCCCAACTATAATGACAGGGTTTTTTTTCCCCCTCTAGTTTCTCTGTTTCTTAATCACTTCTCATTTCCCTCCCCATTAACTTCAATTCTACAAGGTTTTGGATAGGGTTTTGGTACACAAAGCCAGGAAACCTCTGTTCTCCACTTCTATCTACAACCCTGTAACTTTATACAAGTCATTTAACGTCAGTGAGCTGTGGACTCTAACACATCTTTGCAAGGAGAAAATTATAATGGCTTCCCCCATAGAGTTCCTGATTGCTACTGCTAATAATAAGCTCATATTGTGCTCCTAACTCTACTGAGGTTTCAGAACTCCATTGGTGATTTTTTGTTTGTTTGTTTCACATTTCCCTGCCCCTGGGCCATTTGAATATGTGGACTGAGATGTCTTTCTGCCTAATGGCAGGTGAGCACAGCTCTTCAAAGAGGAAGCCCCTTGTCTGACACAAGTCACAAGAGCATTGATTTTAAAGGGTTTGCGAGTTCTGGAGGTCAGCACTAACTCTTCAAAGCACACTGATTCGAAGGATAGGACTGGAACCATCCTTTCAAATACCCCAGGCAAAGACTTTCTGTACAGGGAAGAGAACTGTAGCCCAGGGCTCAAGCTCCCACTTACTTTCCCTGCCCACAGCCAAACCTTTCCCAAACTCTCAAATTGGTTATGGTGTTATAGCCTCAGTCATATAATATTCTCTATGGCTACCATTTCATTCCAAAATACTGTGTACTTAGCCTTTATCCCAGAGAAGCTCAGTGGTGTCAAGTTCCTTCCAGTAATAGCATTGGCTTTTCCAGTGCCCGATTCCAAATAAGTCATATATGCTCTTATTTCTGAAATTGACATCAACTGATGCTAGGCGTGGGATTTATATAATAGCTAAGATGTTTAGGAGCACCATGCCAGTATAACTATCTTCTCTCAAGTCACATTGTCCTCTCCAATGAGGATCAGGTTGCAATTCGAGTACTCTACTGCTGGCTGGAGCTCTACTTAATTTCTGGACATTCAAAGCTATATCCTAGGAAAGTGCAGAATAATACTCAATTATGATGTGTGGAGTAAAGGGATAGATAAGCCCATGAGGAAACTTGAGAACTGATTATTTTTAAATTTCAATATGAAGTACATGGAAGGGTTGGTCCCCTCCTCCAGATAGCAAGTGATAAAAATGATCAATTTCTTTATTCTCAAGTGTACTTGGGCTGGAGTGCAAAGAAGGTTCCAACTTACTAAGTAGTTTTGTTAACTTGATTCTCCCCTTGTAGTTTTGTTTGGTGCCAGGTCCTGGAAGTTCCCAGCAATAACATCTCCTGACTGTGGTGATTATTATTCGATGCTCTGGGACTAGCAGCCATTCCTATAAATTCTTACTGTCCTTTATGCCCCTGAAGATACTCCACGCAACCTTTGCAGCACTGTTCCTACAGAGCAGTTCAAAGCTGAAGCACTGCTTTTTTAGTAACTTCCATTTGTTGCTGCTCCAAGTCTTCTGCTGCTCAAAGTGTGGTCCATGGATTTGCAGCGCTGAAATTATTTGGGAGCTTGTTAGAAATGCAGGATCTTGGACTACACCCCAGACCTACTGAAACAGAATCTGCATTTTAACAAGATCCCAGGTGCTTCCTATGTACATTAAAATTTAAGAAACATTTCCCCACTACAATTCTGATTCAATAGGTCTTAGGGGGTGCCCAAAATTGTGCATTTTTGAGTGAGATCCCAGGTGACACTGATGCAGCTGGTTCAGGGACCACCCTTTAAGTAGCAAAGCTTAGATTCATTAGGGAAAAAAAGTGTGTAAACCCCCACTCACCACCTGTGGCTACTCACAAGGCAAGGCACAGATGACTGATGTGTTCTTAGTTTAGGACACTGTTTCTCAGTTGCAGCTGCACACCAGGATTACCTGGGCAATTCTGACAATGCTAACCCACTGGCCCATCCTGGTAGTGTCTAATTTGAATGATTTGGAAGGAACCTCAGGACTGGAATTTTGTAGTAATTCCTTAGGAGATTCTAATATGGAGATCTACTGGCCTAGGATGAGATCTTAAAGTCACTAAGAGTGCTCCCTGCCTCCTTCTACCAAAATCTCTTATCTTTCCTGTAGGTCTAATCTCTTGCATCTGGAAGACTTTAGTAAAATTTCTAATTCTCCTTCAAGTGCCTACCTTCCTTCAGTGATCACAAGAACACTTGTGTAAATGAAATTCTAGCAGCCCTTGAGTAGATATTCTAAGGAAACTCATAGTGACTTCAGAGTGCTCCAAAAAATAATTCCCCTTCACAATCCTTGACATGAAACTGATTCTGGGAAAATGCCATTCTTAAAGACAAAGCAAAACTTTCAGAAAGCTCCTGGTAATACAGAAACATTTTCAAGGCCTTCTTGCTTCACATTGAAGGGATAACCTAAGAGAAGAATATAAGTGTCAGTAAGATAGTTCTGAACTATATAGTTCCTATATAGTTCTGAGTCTTTTTCTCAAATTACCACATAATTCCAGTTCACTTAATTATCTGTTTATGTCCTTGTGCTCTTCTCTGGAAATTCCCATAAGGGTTCCCTAGTGCCCTTATTTTTTGTACTAACCTGAGAAGTAACTGAGATAGACAAGAAGGTCCAGAAGTGGAGACAAGAGTATTATTCACTGCAGCCAGGTGTGGTGGTGCATCCCACCACACCTGTAATCCCAGCACACAGGACGCTAAGGTGCGAGGCTCACTGTGAATTTGAGGCCAGCATGGGACCACATAAACAAGTTCAAGGCTGGCCTGCACTACATTGTGAGACCCTCTCTAAAAAAAAAAGAAAAGAAAAGAAAAGAAAAGAAAAACCACTCTACTGTCAATAAAACTGGGCTGGACAGCCCAATGAGGTGGAGACCCCATATTCACAAGCCCTAGCTGGTGTTTCCCACTCACTGCAGTCCTCACCTCTGCCAAAGCACAGTCCAGTTCCTAAAATAGAAAAAGCTCATCTTGAACAGGCTTCTTGGACAGTGGAAGGAATTTAACACGTTTGTCCAGTTTTCTGTCCCAAACACACCAGAGAAACAGAACAAGGAGATAGGAAATCATCTTCTCAGTGTACAAATAGGTGGTCACATAAATATCCTGCATCAGGGCCAACATGGAAATGGCAGAGATGAAACTTTGTTATTGATCATGCTCAAAATCCTCAGATGGTAGGAGTCAAGGTTGCCCATCCTGATTTGGCCCTCCAAGCTCCAGTAGTGAAATACCCTGAAACAACTGGCCAATCAGGCTCTCACCACCGCATGGCACTCTTTTCAAAGCTAGAGATCTTATGAGGTCTCCCAAGAATATCACTGGTCTACCATCCAGTCTGACTGTGATTCCACCAGATATGATGGGCTAGTGGGGAACCTAGGAGGTTCTGGGGGAGGCTCAGTTGGATCCTATATGCAGTAGAAATGTGGAATGTTTAAAAAGAAGTACATTTCCCTTGCACTCTAGCACTAGGCCAGCAGCATTATGTGTGGGCCAATAAGAATTTGAAGCTGCCATAAATGAAAGAAGAGAAGTGTGGTGCCAAGTAGTTTTCCAGTAAAATGGTTTTAAAAGGAGGAGGGTGGGGAGACAATACCATGCTGACCAGAGGAAAGAACAGACTTTTAAGAAGTCACTGGAAAAGACTGTAGAGCCTAATTCCAGAGAAACAATACCAATCAGGCCCTCTCTGCTTTTCTGACTGGAAATGTGGCTGGGGGGAGAAAAGGGAGGAGGGGGCGTGGTGCCACAGCCAGGAGAGCTTGGGGTTCACAGTGGATACATTGATGACAGTTAGCCAAGGACCAGCTAATTGCTCCTGATTGTTTCTCTTTTCACATTTACTCATCTAAGCTGGGGATGTCTCCCAGGCACCGGAGATATAATTAGAGTTGAGTTTCTGTCTCAGGCTTGGGCTTCTCTTTGGGAAATTAGCAAAGCATAGGGATCTTTGGTTATTAAAATATTCAAATGATTTCCTAGAAGCATCCTAAAAGTTTACAGGTATAAATTTCACAAAAATTTGGGTTTCTAAAAATGAAAACTAAAAGTAGAAAGCTGAAAGCATGAATGGTGAAAAAATTAGACTGTGTAGCTATTCTACATAATTAATCACAAAAACTATTGTTTTTGATAGTAAGTAGAGCTAGAGCCCCTTTACTCTAATTAATGCAGTTATAAATGGCCAATGAGTAGTGAGCGTAGTGAGACCTGCCTGACCCATTGTCATAAACAGGCATCATGTTAAGTTTTTGTTTTCTTTTATCCCTCTGAGCAAAAATACTTAAATTTTAAGTGGGGACTTTTCATAGTAAAAAACTTGCATCATACATTTAAACGCTGTGGCAAAATTGTTTTTTTGTTTTGTTTTGTGCAGGTTTTTGTTTTCATTTTTGTTTCGGCAGAATGTGTGTAGTCTTAGACAAGCCGTGACCTGGTGTACATCTCTCAGTAGAGGGATGGTTTTGAGATTTGCCGTCTGGTGCTTCATCTCAGTCTGCTGACTCATTTTGGACTAGGCACTGGAAACCCAGACCGAGGTTCAGACAGGTACAGAGCACACAAATCTCTTCAAGAATAGGTGCTCGCTGCTGCTGTGCTGAGGGGATCCCCTATTGCCCACAAACACAGGCAAGCCACTAGGTTCCAGACATAATGGACCTATGATACTGTTCCCTCTAAACCTCTGGACACTCAGCAGTCCACTTCATGGCTTAACTGTCAAAAATTCAATCTTTATCTTAATATATGTTTATCAATCTTCTCAAATGTGCTCAAGAAGGAGATGAAAGGAGTTTTAAACTAGGTGGACCTCACATGTGAAATAATTTGGCTTTATCTCTATGCTCATGAAAGTTAGAACTAGAAGACTTGAAAAGATCCTAAAGATAAGCCAATGCAACGTGCTGGTTGTCAATCCATTAGAGATATAGAGATCCAAACAGCAACAACCCATTCTGGAACAGGTCTGAAATTGCCCACCCCCCACTGAGAATCATTCAAGCACTGCCACAAATTAATAAACAAAACATCTCTAGATTAATTAACAACCCCCAAAAATGTGTGATTTTCCATGAATAGAGAAAACACTATTCAAGTTTCTATCAAAACAGAGATCAGCTTTCCTTTTCTGCAGTTAACATTTGGACTCAAAGCCGGTGAATTCCAGACCTATTTTATAAACACCTTGATATATCTGAAACAGACATACATGTACAGAGATATAGATAGATTAGATAGACAGACAGATGGACCAACAGAATCTCAAACATTAGGGAACTTACAGAGACATACAGAAACAAACAGAGATGAATGAGAGATTCTTTCCCCAGAATCTCACTGAGTTGTCTTCAGAATGCAAGTTGTAAGTTTACCAGATTGATGAAACTTAGAGAACTTAATAAAGATTGAGCTGGTGTTCAGTGTACATCCCTATGTTGTTTGTTAATATGTGTAGTGATATGCTTAGGCTTACATCTAAACTATACATGCTCCTCCCCAGTGAACATTAACAGCTTGACCAAATTCACCCCCCATATGGACTGTGAATCCTCCTTGGTAAGTGAAGGGAACAGAGGTAGGGAAGAGTTTACCTAGTCAGAAAATCTTAGTTGTAGAAAAAAGAAGGATGTTGGGCTTTTTACATTTATTTCAGCTCTGCCCCCACTTCTCAGTCCTGGAGAAAATAGACTGATAGTAAACACTAGGGACATTCTTATGTGGTCAGTGTCTTCATTTTGTGCCCCTTGTCACAGCAAGATGCTGGTGGGGCTGCTAACCCAAATTCTTCATCCTGTCCATAGTGCTTGATCTGGTACTGAGCATACATCCCCCAAATAATCAACAGGCTCTCCCCAAGGGTCTTCTCAACAAGAGAATTCTGAATTCTTTGGTTGTGAAGCTTGAGGGCATAGGCACAAGGCTGCTGGCAGTGTGCAAGTTTTCAGTCTCATGGGGCAAGTCTAAGGGAATAAAGTCATTTCAGAGAACGAAACAGACAAAACACAGAGAGGTGAGCTCCCTAATACTTGAAATTCTGGATCAAGTGACTGCTGAAGCAAGCTCTGCCTTCTGGCTCTTTCCTTGTTTCCTTGTATTAATCAATGAACACCCTTCCTTTTGGTTAATTTAGGTTACCAAACTACATATTGGATATCTCAGTCACTTTATAAAATGTTGGAGTTGGGGCACAAACTTCACTATTTGGAAATGCCTAAAAAGAGTCACAAAAATCTCTTTGCCTTGGACCATTGTAAAATCTGTGCTTTAGTGACAGAACATATAGTTTATAAAAACCAGGACACTTCTGAGAATAAGACACAGTGCTATTAATGAGCCCCTCTAGTGAAAGACCTAATGTGGTATGAATGTAGTGTGCTGAACAGAACAGAACACAACCAAGGCCATAACCTAGCAGTGAACAAAGCATCTGGCCAGGGGTGAGAGACCCAGCTGGACCAGACCATCCATGAGTTCAGCTGAACACTCAAGAAAACCTTTGGTGGCACTTGTTCAAAGTTTGAGGTACTATACTATTCTGGTGCTGTGAACATGAAACAAAACAGAAAACTCTGACTTATTCTCAGACAGACACTGATGACAGTTCATGGTGTGGCCCAAACTCCTTTCTCTGGGAAAGTATCTTGGATGTCTATAGTGAACCTCCCACAGTCACATTTGTAGAAGGGGATGCTGGCCATTTGTCCATAGTACATCAGGACACTGTAAACCCTGATCCATGTAGGGTCATTGAGGTACTCCTTTCTAAAAGTTCAGACTAATTAATAGCAAGTTAATCTTCGGGTTGGTGGGAAGGCATATTTTGATAAAGGAACCTTAAGGCACATTTTGCAATGTGATCAGAGTTACAGAGAAAGTTGGTCTTCAGTGAGAGAGAAAAAGAGAAACATATGCGCTGAGAGCAGTAGAAATAAAAGGTAGAATTTGCCCCTAGTTTCCTGTCAAATGTCCCATGCCTCAGTTCCTCAGGTTGGACAGTATTTCCATTCTTGGGCTCTATGAGACACCCCTATACTTACACCACTCCCACATTTTGCTTGAGCTAGCTCAAATTGATTTCTATTTCTTTCACCCAAAAGAGTCTGCAATATTACCAGAAAATATCTTTCTGATGATTTAGAGTTCAGACATTCCCTTAACAATTTATGGGTCAAATAATTGTCTCACTGTACCTTATGTAGATGTCCAAATACTGATGTGCTCTTTTTCTAATTAAAGCTGCACATTAAAGCAATATGCCCTTTAAAAAGGGAAAAATGGATCCCATACCCTGAAGTCACATGGCATTCACATGGACTTAATTAGGCAAGAGACAAACAGATAAATATGCAGGGCCACCTCTTTCCCATACAATATTTCATAACGTGGGACCAGCATGTAAAATTGAGATGTCAAGACTAATTTGACTAACTTGCTCACTCAATTTTTCCTAAGGTAGACAAGTGCTGAAACAAAAAGACTCATGAAATTCTAGCTGAAACTTATACGGAGCTGATCCTCAAAACAGTTGGGAAATAAATGGAATTTGTTAATGTTTCCTCAACTCTTTTTTCTGTGTATTTCTCCCACTTGGGCCTCTATCATTCCCTTATCTTCTTTCCCTAGAAGAATGAGCCTGACAGACTGTCTGGTGAAGTGTTAGCAACAAATTTCTTACTCCTGTTAGGTGTATTTGCATATTTTAAAAGTCTAGAGAGGGTAATAAAAAACCAGAGAAATTTTTGCTCCAAATCACATTGGCAGAAGAGCTGTTCTGAGGGTATCTGATTGTTCTGTAAACTTTTCTACTTACATATAAAGTCTGAGGTAAAGCTGGGTGTGGTGGTACGTGCCTGCATTTCCAGCACTTGGGAGACTAAGACAGGAAAATCGGTATGTTTTAGGCCAGTCTGTGCTACATATGAGTTCAAGTCTAGCCCAGACTGCATAGCAAGACCCTGTATCCAAGAAAAAAAAAATGCCTAAAGTAACTTGATAAATAAGGTAAATACAGAATAACATGACAAAATTCACAGTATTTTTAAAAAGCAGTCAATCTTAAGGAATTTTACATTTTACTCCTTTTTGAAGACCAAAATTCAAGTCAGCAGCTGGAAATGGAATGATTGGAAAGAAAATCATAGGCTCAAGTAGATAAGAACTCTTGAGGCCTCTGTGTGTATGTGTGTGTGTGTGTGTGTGTGTGTGTGTGTGTGTGTGTGTGTGCATGCTTGTATTAGGGATGGCTAGAAGGGTATCTAAGTTGGGATGGAGGAGTAGAGAAGACACATACCTTCCCAAGGTATAACTCCTAGGCCAAAAAACCATGTTACCAGGTTTTCTAGTCAGGGAAAAGGAGCCAGCCCAACAGCCACCCTGCAATCCTCAGTTCCCTCTTCTGCCACATAAGAAACAGTGTCTTCTTGCAAAAGATCAGTGCTTTTAGCCTGGGTGGGTGGCCAGTGGACCTCTGTCCTTTCTCCACTGCCAGAATATCTAGTGGGTAACCAAACTGCACTCAGTAAACCACCATCCATGAAGGGAAGAGAGTAGGAGATGCCAGCCCGCCTATGACCTGGAAAGGTCTCAGGGCAGGAGGACGGCACTGACTGGAGGCCAGTGAATCCACCTCCCACAGGAGAGCAAGCACTCCACACACCACAGAAGTCCAGGGAGATGATAATGGCTGAACAGAGTACTCACATTTTCCTGTTAGTAACAAGGACTCAATGTAGCCTTACAGAATGGAAAAGCAAAGCACACGTTTTACTTTCACTTGGCAAGAGAAGAAGACCTTTGTTCCTTGCACAGTGAGACTGACCCTAAAGGAAGGGTCACATAGCCATAGATGGTTGGCATAGAAAGAATATAGGACTATCAAAAGTTAACCCAATGGTAGGAACCCAATGCCTGAAGTGTATGTACATGGAACTTCAAATATATGCCAGATAATGTAAAATTGTGCAAAAGAATATAGGACTATCAAAAGTTAACCCAATGGTAGGAACCCAATGCCTGAAGTGTATGTACATGGAACTTCAAATATATGCCAGATAATGTAAAATTGTGCAAAATGATATAAAATTTCTTCCAAAATTTAATGTAGAATTACCATTTGATACAGAAATTCCACTTGTACAGTCAAAAGCAAGATCTCAGAGTCATTTGCACATTCATATTTATTGCAGCATTATTCATAATATCAAAAAGGTAGAAACATCCTAAATCTCCATCAAGAGACAAATGAATAAAATGTGCTATACGCTCCTGATGGAACAGTATTCAGCCTTAAAAAAGAAAGGAATCTTGTCACGTGTTATAAGATGGATGAAATTGAGGACATTACACAAAGCGAAATAAACCAGTCACAAAAGGATAAATACTTCATTGTTTCATTTATATGAGGTCTTTAAAGCAGTCAAATTCACAGAAATAAAAATAGGATGATGGTTTCCAGGGGCTGGGGGTGGAGGGAACACACAGTTTTTGTTCAATATGCATACAGTTTCAGTTCAGGTGGGGTAGAGCTCAGTGGTAGAGCACTTGCCCAGCATGTGTGAGACCTTGGGTTTCAGCGCTGCAGAGACAGGGGTTTGAAGGAAAGAAGGGAGAGAAGGAGGGAGATTCAGTTTTGCAGGATGACAATGTCTAGAGGTCTATCATGCAGCAATGTGAATATAGTTAACCCTATTGAACTATATACTTAAAAATGGTTGAGATGGTAAATTTTATGTTGCATATTTTTTAACAACAAAAAATTCTAGACAGGTGATCTATAAGGAATAAGTACAGTTTGGTTTTTTGGTAGGGAGAACTGGAGTAGGACTACCTGAAGTCATGCTCCCTGGGAGTAGAGAGGGCACAGGGGGTCAGCAGGTGTCTACCTGATGTGGGGAAATTTATCCACTTAGGAAAACCAGGCCTACTCTGGGACAGTTTGTGTTTCAGGAGCAGCCCCAGAAGGCGCCCCATACTTAAGCCTCCTCCTTCACTCACTGGGAAGTAAACAGAGATGGGAGGCTCCCTGTTCTGGGAAAAAGCTAATCAAATGATCCAACTGCTCCTCATTTGCAACCCCGAGAGAGGTACCAGGAAATACAGTTTTGGCTGAGAGAAAGATGGCCATGAATAAGGGAGGCTGTCACCAAAAACTGTTCCCTGCAGCCCTGGTTCAATCCAGACCTTTGCCTTTGCACATGGACTTACAATAGGTATCAGCCAGGGGGCTGGAGTCAGACCAGGCTCAGGGAATGCACTCATCCAAGCCTCCCGCCTCTGCACTTTGGAAAAGAAACCATTTTCTATGCTCATTCCATTATTTAGTGTTTGGGAAAGGACTCAAAGTTAGCTAGGAGTCAGGGAGCTTGGAATCATTGTGGAGGTGGGTTGTGGCATTAAGAAACACATTACGAAGTTTGTAAATCCAAATCCCCACGAATAGTTTCCTGACGTATTCCCAAGTGCCACTCTTGGCTAAGGTGGAGGGGAGGAGTAGGGGCTGCAGAGAGATAGCTCGGGGAAGTAGCATTCTTGTGACCCTATTTCAATCTTGGGTAATGAACCATTTCGGAACAACCGAAGTTACTGGAGTCACTGATAATTACATAAATTTTCTATTCTTTTTTTGCTTAAAACTCTGAAGTCTCCATTCACAAGGCCCCATTTTTAGTAACACAGTAAATCCTGCCAACATTCTGGGACCGGGTTTGTCTTTACACTTCTAGGAATTTCCAAGGACATGGGGGGTTTGGGCTGCCAAGGCGGATGTGAACATGTGACCAGCAAGGAGCTTCTACAGTCTGAAGACTGGGAAGGTCATGGGTCAATCTGTCCTAAGTTCCTAACAGAGTGTCCCTGTTTTGTGCCTTTTTCCCTGAGTTCTTCTCCTCCAACCTCTCTGCAAAACAAGATCCCCATTTCACCCCAGCCACAAGGTAACCCAGTGCCAGTAGTGTTTTTAGTCACTCTGACCCAGTCCCTGGGGCCATATCAATACAACGTCCAAAAAGGCAAGCATTTGAAACTCTGAAACCCCCTAGAGACAGCAACAGGACTCTGTGATGATGTGGTTTATGGAGTCTCATTTTTTAAAATCTGACATACTTACAACGAAAGGTGCTGTGGAAAAATCATTGGATTTACCCCAACTCCTTTGCTATTTATTGCCTTGGATGGCATGAAGGTTATATCAGAACACAGCCATAAGGGGAAGAGGCTTTGGAACAACTGAAACACCACACACACACACACACACACAGGCAAAGTAAATTTGCAGTTAACTCTTGACAATGTAAGTAATGTGACCCTTACAGAGTATTTTCAAACTGCTGAGACAGGATTAACCAACAAAAGCAGTTTTATGCCCTAACTTAGGCTACACCCAGACTTTTGGCTCTGTCAGGTTTTTCTCTTTTAATACAAGGCTCTCTGGTAGCTAAGGCCTACTTTTGTTGTGTCCCAGGACTTAATACTCAGTTTTCTTTCCTTACCATGGCTAAGGGCCCACCCTGCAGAGGCATGGATGCTCTTCTTTTTGGCCTCTGTCCTCTGCAGAAAGCCAGCCCAGGGAGGTATATTGCACTGAGCCTCCTTTTACTTTGGCTGACTGCACCGACCAAGTGTCCCAGGACCTCAGTATATGCCACTCCTAAACTGCCATCTCAAATCCATTATACCTTTTGAGTGAAGCTAATAAAAGTACTCAAGGATGAAGACCATTGATTGCAGCAAGACAAAATCTGGCAGTGATTTCACAGCAAGATTCTGAAATTAGAACTTTTATTCAAACCGACCACAGATTAACACCTGGCTACTTTCTTCCATGAGTCTCCTGAGAAGTCTGTGCAGTTCTTAAGGCCACTTGATCCTGGTTTAGTCAATGATACCAGGTGTTAAGTTATTCCTGCCATGAATCCACCTATAGTGAATCAGAAGGGCTAAACTGGGCCAATTATTTGCTCAATTTTGCAAGCCATATTTAAACGTACATGAAAAAATCTGACCTCAGATCTCTTGGGGACATTTAAATCAAAGCCTAAAGAGTTTAAAAGTCCTTGAAAAGCCACCTGAGAACTTTTGTGTGCTGACCAGTATGCTCCTGAAGCTCATACACTCACCTATAAGATGCAGAGCAGATAACACAGACTCCTAGCATATCATGGTCTGAGGGAAAGCTATAAGTTCTTGAAAGTTATGTATCCCCTACCATGCAATGCCTGCACCATCCCCAGCCACATGGTCAATGGTTTTCATGAGAAATAAAACTGATACTTTCTTGATAATAGTTTAGTGATGTACTGGTTAATAACTAAAATTAGCAACAATTATAAAAGAGGCCACTATTTGTTAAGTAGGCGGCTGAGCTTTTAGCATATATGATATGATTGGTCTTCATGATAATTTTATGAGATAGTTATTAATATTTCCATCTTATAGATGTACAGAAGATTCATGTTGATAGTATTTAAAGAAATAATTTGTTCCATGACATACGTTTGTTTTTTTTTTTTTGTACTGGGGATTGAAGCCAGGGACTTGCACATGTTAGGCAAATGTTCTTGCCGCTGAACCAACATAATGTGTGCTTGGATTCAAAATTTGGCATGGTTGAGCTCCACGATATATAGCATTTCAGTCAGTGATAAATCACATATGTGATGGTGGTCTCATAAAATTAAAGTGGAGCTGAAAAATTCTCATTGCCTAATAACTTCACAGCCATCCCACTGTCATGGTACATTGTATTAACTCACATTTGGTTATACTGATGTAAACGAACCTGTGCTGCCAGTTGTATGAAAGTATAGCTCATACAATTTTGTACAACCTATAGTACTTAATAAGAAATGACTATGTTGTTCATTTACTTCTTTGCTGTGCTACATTTTTATTGTTACTCTAGAGTATAGTCTTTCTACTTATTAAAAAAAGTTATCCTGCTTTGTGGCATGACATGCTCACAGCAGGCTGAGACATCTCATGATTATATAAATACACTCGAGGGTACTCCAACAGTGATGAAATTGTCTAATGACACATTTCTCATCAACCCTGTTATTAAGTAACATATGTCTGTAGGTCTGCCTTACCCACTCTACTGACGCAGGAAAATCTGTTGACCCTCATGAGTGTCACTTTTTACTTTTGAAGGCTATGTCTATTGGGTATGTTTCATATCATTTTCAGCAGCAGTGGCAAACTTCAACTCACCCATTGCAGCTTGGCTACATGTTCCTCTTCTGTGTAAAGCCACTCTACCCTCTCTCTGACATGCATATCCTTTTCTCAACATCCCGGGACATTTTATATTGATCTTCAGCAAAACATTCATTTTATTTTAATTATAATGATTTGTGTACCTGTCTATTTCCTGCTGAAGATAGAATTTCTTGGGAGCAAAATCAGTGTGTGTATGGCTTAGGATTCTAGGACTAACCTAATATTTGGCATAGTTAATCCTCAATAAATATTGCTGGATGAGTGGACAGATAACTCCAGTCCCTAAGAAGAATCTATCACTTCTACTCATTCTTTATCTGCCAGAAAAAGTTTTTAATAGTATCAGTTTCACAGGATTATTTTAGGATTAAATGAGATGACGCAGTGCTCAGTACCATGCTCAGGATGTACTAAGAATTCAGTGAATGTTAGCTGTTATTATCACCACTATAGGATCTGATCTATAGGTAATGCATGTGTGTTAGAATAGCAATAAAGTGTCAGTAGTGAGTAATAGAAACTAAGTAAGTGACCACAACAAAGACTATTTCTACCGAGACAATTCCCTGAGAAGAGTATGTAAATCAGAGTATTTCCCTGTAAGAAATAAAGTACATTGAGAGTGAATGAATTTTTCTGAGTGTCTGAAGCCTTTTGTTTTATTCCTCCACATGGTACCCCAGCATTTAGGTTGCTGCTGGTGGCCTTTACAACTCCATGCACCCTTATTGTACAAATTCAAGTCCAGCTGTGGTATTTGAAAATAATCAAACTGGCGTCACCAATCCCCTTCTTCCTTTCTTTCTCCCTCAAGTTTCTTTCTTTCAAACAGTTTTAAAATTCCATTACTAAATTTCCTCTTGCCTTTTAAATATATTACACATTGTGTTACGTATTTGTGGTTGAGATAATCACATGGATCCATTTGTTTTAAATTAAATCAGTTTAAGCAACAAAACCCTTACAGTGTCCTGGTAAAGGGCTGCTCTGCATGCAATATGGGCACAGCCTAGGGCCAAATAATTAGGAACTAATTTGTCAGAGTCATAACCTGCTTGCAACTTTTGTGCACTATGTGTCTAAATTCCTATGTAGAGATAAAGTTCAGATTTTTGGAAGTTCAATACAACCCAGTAACAAGGGGACATTAAAGTTAATGGGACTGCTTCCAAATTATAACCAGACTATAAGAGCCTTTCTTTGCGTTCTTTGTTGGGCACTAAATGACATTGTTCTTAAAGCAACTGCTTGTTTTGAGACAATTAGAGAAATTAGGCACTATGTATCCTCTCTTGCAAGTCATCAAATGAAGAAGAAATGACAAGCTCTACAGAAGTATAGGTCAGGACCAAGAGCAAAGTAGCAACAAAAACTTAAAACATTCTATCCTAGTTTTGTTCAAAACCATATGAAAAAAAACAAGTGTATATTTGCACATGTATTGTATGGCCATATTTTACATAAATCTATATAATTTACTATAATGCAGAGTTTCTCAAATCAAATATATGAAGTTTAATTTTAAAACATACATTCATGTAGAATTTAAATTAAAGGATGTGGCATGTATGTGGTTCCTGCTATGTTGATTTTTGATTTTTTAAAAATGTATCTTAAATATTCCATTATTGACTTTTAAAAAATAAATAATAAAGTAAATGTCCAAATGTGTGAGATAGGCGTAATTTGTGTGCTGAGCTCATCTGCCAAAAACTCAGGACATATGAAGGAAAGGAAATTCAGACTGCTCTGCTGTTACTTTTATTTGATGACTAGCTAGCATATCTACTGCTTTTAAATCTATGCAAATAAAAGAAAGTCAGTATTATCTATGACACTGAGAAATTCTCTTAGAGATACCGTTCAGACCTGAAGTATTTGTTTTATTCTACAGAAGAAGTCCTGATGAAAGCTACAAGTAGCTTCTAAGAAAAGGGTTATGCATTTAAGAAAACATCTCTCTGTTCTCATGGTAGTGGCATTAAAGGGAAAGACATTTGTCAGCCACATTTTGTACTGTTGGGGGTTTTCCACTTTATCCGAAACTTTCCCTATTCTTAGGCTTCTCTGTTCACACTCTCATGTTATCTCTTTCAATCCAAGGCAACCAAACCTCTGAAAGGAAAATAGATCTATGTTAGAGGAAGGAATGTTTTTTACAAATGTATGATTTAACTGGTTATATTTGTGTTAATAATGGTTAAGGACAGGCTGGGGATTTAGTCAGCGGCATAAGTGCCTGCCTTGCAAGCATGCACTCCTGAGTTTGATCCCTGGTACCGATAAATAAAATAAAATAAAATAAAATAAGACAAAACAAAACAAAACAAAACAAAAAAACCTGTTTTAAAAAAATAATGGTTAAGGAGGAAAGGTGGGCATTGGTGGCTCTGAAGGAGATCATTAAAGGTTTCTGGGGTATTCAGCTACTAAGATTCTTGAACTTGGCTTCTCTGAAACAAGATTCTTTCTTTCTGAGTAATTGTTATGCCAGTGACTTATTCTGAAAGAAACTGAGATAATTTAATTTTTAAATTTTAAAAATTAAAAGTTGAAAGTTTTTCAGAGTAAAAGAAAAAACATAAGCATAGTAAAAAGATTAATGTGAAATAGGGAAAAATATTTGCAATGTAAACTGTAAAGGTTTTCAAAATCTTTAATATAAAGTTTCTAAAAAACAGAAGAAAAACTCAAATACTTTATAAAGAAATAGTTTATAAAGAAAGAGTGGACCTTAACCACATAAAAAGATGCTTAAGCTCATTCATAATGAAATAATACAAATCAAAACTATATGGAATTACTATTTCTCAAGAAATATGGCTACTAGAATGGCATAAAAGATTAGATAAAATAAAATAAGAGATTAGATAAGCTAACATGCAAAAATAATGACTTTTTAAAAAACAAAATGCAAAATGATTTAATCCCTTACAGAAAGGAATTTGGCAATGTCAAATGTGTTTACTCTTTGATGCATCAGTCTCTAGGAATCTATACCACAGACATAGAGGCAAAAATATGAAAACATTGAATGAAAAACTGGAAACAATTCAAATAAAACACTACTGAAATAAACATGGGTAGATCTACTGCATGGCACATTACAAAGCTATATGAAAAAATGAGACTACATATATTTTTGCATAATACAAATTTTAAAAACACTTTTAAAAACATGAAATAGGTGAAGAAAAATTCCCAACTCATTGTATGAGGCTAATATTGCCTTGAGACAAAAACAAAAGACATGACAAGAAAACTACAGATAAATATCTCCTATGAATAGACTCATAAAAATCCTCAACAAATACTAGCAGACAAAACCCAACAACACAATTAAAAATTTGTATGTGACCAACTGTGCCTTATTCCAGGAATGCAAAGTTGGTTTAACAGCTGAAAATCAATGTACTATATTGCATTAATACAATAAAAATGAAAAACAATATCATCTTAATGGAGACAGAAATTATTTGACAAAATCTCACATTCTTTTGAGACCAAAGCATTCAACAAATTAGAAATAGAAGATTTCCTCAACCTAATAAAGAGCATTGTTGAAAAACTTATAGTTAGTATCATAATAGTGAAAGATTGAAAGATATCTCCTGAGTACAGGAAGAAGACAAGGATGTTCATGCTCACCATTCCTGCTCAAGACTGTGTTAGAGATTCTAGCCAGAACAGTTAAGCAAGAAAAAAGAAATGAAAGGGAGAAATAAAAATATCTCCAGTCACAGACAACATTATTTGGTCCCTAGAAAATCCTAAGGAATATAGAAAAATAAAACCTATGAACAGTTATAAATAAGCTCAGCAAGTTTGTAGGACATGAAACCAGAATAGCAAAATAGAAAAATGAAAACTATTTAATGATTATCTCTAAGGGAGAGAGAAGACAGACATAGAAACTAGATATCTATCATTCCACCTTGCATTATGGATTGGACTTTGGAACTCCAAACTCAGAAACTGTTCCACATAACTCTAAAAAGAAAAAGTTAATTTAAAAAACTTTAGATCCATGTTATTATGTACAGAATGCATTAAAACATATACACACACTTCGGCAGTTTGCCATGCTACTAAGTATCTGGAAGCTAATGGTTACCACTTGGAGCACCTCTTATATTTGTACAGGTCAAAGGTAACTTGTATTAATTTCATGATGTCTCAATAAATTTAGTACTAAAATATTTACACCAGTTTTTCTTTTCCTGGTGTATATATATTTTTTGAAGATTCTGTATTTGTTCATACCTATAAAAGATATAATGCCAGGGATCAATTCTGATGCAAGCCATAATGATGTGCACTGATGTGTGCTGATGTGCCTACACTGGCAGGTTCATCACTTGTAATAAATATAGCACTCTGGGTGGGGCTATTGATAATGACAGCAGCTGTGCATATGTAAGGACAGTAGTTTGAAAAAACAAAACAAAAACAAACTCTGTGACTTCCTACTGATTTTGTTGTGAACCTAAAACTACACTTACAAATAGTTTTTTTTTTTCATAAAAGACCTTAAAATTGAAAATAAATTTAAAGAAGTAACCCTGAAAGTGCACCAAACTTTTGGCATAGCTACACAGAAAAATAGTTTTATTGATGTTAATACACAATAATGTCAATGTAAATGTGGGGGGAAATGCAAAATTAATTTAAAGATTTTAAAATGGTTTTTAGTAATAATGCTGTTGGTATTGTTAGTTTTGTTATTTTAAATTGTTTTTATGCATGTTGTATAATATAATAAAGGCACTGTACTATTGAGAACCAGGACATTCTCCAATTAGAAAAGTTGTAAGGTTTGATGAGGTTAAATCTTGAATTTGATATGTTCATTATGAATTTATAATTATTTTATCTGTAAGAAATAAAATTATTTCCAATCTCTAGCCTTTAAAATGGCTTATAATTAGGGACAAAGCCAGTAACAAGGCCTCCTAGTAGTAAAATTGAGGTCTCGAAATATCATTTTCAAGTTAAAAGGGCTGATTCTGGGTCTATTAATAGGAAATGAGAAAAGGTGGGTCTGTATCATTTTATCTCATCATGAAAGTTATTACAGACTACCAGGATTGTTGAGGGTTAAAATTCTGTTCCCTCCAAATATATTTTCAAGCTCTAATCCCTGGAGCCTGCAAACATGAATGTGGCCTCATTTGGAAAGGTGGTTTTTATAGATCTAATTAACTTTGAAAGGGGGCAGTGTTTCTTGTTGTGAGCCTTAATCCAATGACCAGTGTTTGTAAGGAAGAGAGAAATATAGGCTTTTTTTTTTTTGGCTTTCATTTGTTTGTTTCTTTTGGTACTGGGAATTGAACTCACAACCTTGCACTTGCCAGGTAGGTGCTGTGCTGCTGAGCTATATCCCCCACCCTTGAAGAAAGAAATATAGACCTACTACAGACAGGAAGACGGAATCACCATGTGCTGCTGGAAGGAGATGAGTGATGTGTCTAATACCCAAACAGTATCAAGAATTGTCAATACCGTGCAGAAATGAGGAGAAAAACAGAAACAAATCCTATCTCAGAACCTCCAGAAGACTCCAGCCTAACATCCTGATTTTGATCTTCTCATCTCCATGACTGTAAGACAATAAATCTGCTCTTTTAAGCCATTTGGTTTGTGATTCAGTACAACAGTCCTAGGAAACGAACACAGGAATTATGTTAGAAAGTCCAACAGAAAGGGAGGGGTGGGGTCACTGTTTGAATATGGTACAATTCGAGCATCAGCAATATTTCCAATGAAGTAAAACAACATTCAAATCCATAAAACTATACTGTTATTTTAAAAATAAAAACCCTACTGGAAAACCTGTGGGATATTGAGAACTAATTGAATATTTGATAATATATAAAGTAAAGAATCAAGCATTTATTCTGTATTTCTGACACAAATTATATCACTGGGAAACCATAAAATAGGTGAGTAGGACTGTCTTTTTATAGAAATATTCCTATCAACATGTGATAGAGTATTACCATGTTGTAACTGAAAGGTTTTTGCCCTAATATAAATTACTGTACAATTATGGCAGTAGTCTAACATGGTGGAAGACCAAAGTGGAAACGCTTACCACTTCCTGCATCTTCTTCAGCCCTAATTGCAACTCCCTTTCCTGTTTGCACCCAAAGAAGATTCCAATCAGTTTCTCACATGTCATCAATGTCTGCCCCATGTGTCACTTCTGATCAGAGGTGATATAACCCTCTGCCTCTCTGTATCTTCTCTGTATCCAGTCAAAGGAGATATCCCAACCACCATGGGTTGTGTGCTCCTTTCCACATCCTCAATAATAAACCTGTTCTTATCTTTTTTGTACTTTTTGCTTCTCTATTGCACCAGAAAACTCTTAACAGTAACTGCTAATGAATGAAAGGATATAGAAGGCTTTGTTTTGTTTCATTTTGGTTTCGTGTGTGTGTGTGTGTGTGTGTTACTGATGTTTGTATTCAGGGACTTCACACTGAGCTACATTCCCAGCCTTTTTATTTTTAATTTTGGGACAAGCTCTTGCTAAGTCACTAAATTCTACAGGCTAAGTTTAAATTTGCAATCCTCCTGCCTCAGTCTTCCAGAGTTCTGGAATTACAAGTATGTACCGCCAACCTTGTATCTGCTGATGGAAGTATTTAACACTCTGATATACATACTCTTGGGGCAGGGAGAGAAGGAATGAGAATCAAATGCAATCTGATCATGTCTCTAGGTCCAATCACTATTTGCTAGGGCAAAGTTACTACTAGAAATAGCATGGAATTTGATCAGTGAGATGCAGTACAAAACCCTGAAAGCATCCTAAAGCACCTGCAGTAGCCTCCTTGTGCCTGCACTGAGGCTGTGCATGAACAAGCTGGCTCCTGGGCCTGAGGCACTGTTTGAAGTGCAGCACTTGGTTAAGGGGCACAGGCCTAGCTTGCTGTACAGTGATTCTCTTGGGGGGAAGGGAAGGGGCTGCTATGGATTTTGGGTCCCTGGGAGGGAATGGAACATCAGAGTATAGAAAAGCATCAGAGCCCTTTACTTGGCCCAGGGTTTCTGGTCCATGGTTTCCTGGGTGAAGAGGCACAAGCAAGGGACACAAGCAAGGGAGGCAACTGGCAGGGAGGAAGAGTAATGTGCTGCAGGAATCAGGCCCAATCAGGCCCTTCTGTAGCCTCTCTTGAGCCCTCCATGAGTGTGACAGCCAGTGTTACTTCACCCACTGTGACGGCTTCTTCCCTGTCAGCCTGGGGCCAACTTCTCCCAGAGTCTAGCCCAGCTCTGAGCTGGTTCCTTTTGAGTTATACAGAGCCAGAACATTGACTTCCTCTTCCTGGGCTTGGGGCCTTTCCCTGGCTTTTCTCCTTTGTCCCTGCAGTAGCCACTGGTGCTGGGACAAGTTGACCCAACCCTTAACAGTGATAGGTGGCCCACTTGTGGGAGTTAGACTCCCATCTGCCTCCTGTTAAGGGCCACCCAGCAGGTCTGGCTTCCTGGAGAGATAACTGATCATTATGAACTTTGTCATGTTTGGGATGGCACATGAGTGCTGGGACAGGGTGGGGCAGGGCCACGGAAAATTGCTATCTGACTTGAAGATCTTTCCTCTTACCTTACACTTGCAGGCTCTGGGCAACCTCATACAGAACCACACACACACACACACACACACACACACACACACACTCTTCAAACCACAGTCACCTGAAATCAAACCAAAGGAGCACTGTGGCTCCCTTAGCCCTATCCCATCCTGTACTCTGGTAGATTGCACTAATTTATGTCCCAGCCAGAATCAACATTGACCTGCTGAGCTGCAGCAGCTCACTTGAGGAGCTGTGGGCCTGCATTTCGACTGTGTTCTATGCCCAGCCAGAGGCCCTGTCTCACCTCACACTGTAGACTGATGAGCTCCTCTTCTGGACTAGACCAGCCCTGACCATGTGCTCTCTGTGAGGCCTGATTATTTCCTATTTGTACCAAAGAGGAGCATGGTGGGGAGACAGAGAGGGAGCAGTGTGGCTTGGACCTGGTGGTGCTGAGAACCTGCTAGCTGAACACTTCCACAGGGGCAAAGCCAAGGAAGGCAGCCCAGGGTCCTTCCCCAGGGAGGGCAGAAAGATCCAGCAGACTGCAGAGGTAGCACTGGGTGAGGACATCCATAGGGGCCACAGAGGGAGGTAAAAGTAAATCCTGAATGCACCCCTGAACCCTGTCCTAATCCTAAAAGATGGATTGCTCCTGCTTGGTCC
Organism: Hydrochoerus hydrochaeris; assembly: GCA_004027455.1. Classification (NCBI taxonomy): domain Eukaryota; kingdom Metazoa; phylum Chordata; class Mammalia; order Rodentia; family Hydrochaeridae; genus Hydrochoerus; species Hydrochoerus hydrochaeris. Next base: position 104,062 of record PVLA01004371.1, on the reverse strand, counting down.
TTGGGCTGGTTAGGCCTGGAGACCTCAGAGATGCATTTCCCACACCTAAAGGGAAGAGACATGGTCTCTTTTTATTGAGTAAGCTGTTTGGAGGGAGGCATAAGCCTGGAAAGACAGGGCAGTAAGAGAGGTTGGCTGACTTGCAACAAGGACTCTGGAGACCCAGCCTTGGAGCCCCCTCATTCCCAGGGTGCCACCAAAGAGTTCAGCCTCCCCTACTGGAGAGGAAATCAAGACCTGTCCTCCCAGAAGGCAGGGTCTGCTGCCCAGGATTTAAATGCTTTTGAAATCTCTTAGCTGTAGAAATATTTTTTGAAACCCGAAAATGCAGCTGGTAGATTTTCGATGGAAGCATAATCCACATAAAATATACTTTGTTGATATTTTACAGAATGTACTTTTTGTGTGTGTCAAACCTAGTTTCACAGATCTGTATTTCAGTGTTTTCAAGGGAGAGGGAACTTTCCTCACCTTTCTTTTGCTAGAGATTAGAAGTACTTCTTTAAGAAAAAATAAATAAATTTGAGAAGTTGTTGATTTTGAAAAAAATAAATTATAAGGAAAAAACAAAAGCAATATACAGTAAGTAGGGAATTCTTAAGTTAAAAAAAGACTGGAGAGATGCCAATGATAGTGTGTAGAATTTAACTTGAATCCTGATTCTAATATACAGAAACTAAAGAAAAAAATTTCATACATTTTGTAAAGATACTCAGAATATTGTCTTGCAATAAAGAAACTATTGGTAAATTTTTAGGTGTGAAGGTTCATGCTTTAATATTAAATTCCTGTCATTCAGAGATAAGTACCAAATACTGCCAGATCAAAAAATAGGAGGTTTAGGATTTATTCTAAATTAATTTGGTAGGGTTAGGAAAAATGGGTAGGAATTAGATAAAATTCAATTGACCATGCACATACTTGTTGAAAATGAGCACATAAGAGTTTATTATAATTTACTGTTTATTTTGAATATTTTGAATATTTCATATTAATAAATTAAGAGGAAAATTTATTGAGAGACCTAGAGCTCATTAAAAAATTTATAGTTTAAAATGTTAGCAGAGACCAGCTGAAAAGGCCCAGCCGCAAGGCAAGGCCCAATTACCACCTCCTCTGAGGAGCAGAGCAGGAAGAGTCTTCTCTACTCAGAAGGCTACAATGAAAAGTAAGTAAAGGTTGAAAGCATGTCTCAAATACAAAGTGCTAAGTGCTTAACAATAGTCGTTGGAAGGCAGTTCTCTTTATCTTTCTGCTGAGTTCAGGCTCAGGGCCACATCACTTCTTTGGACTTGTGTATTTATTGCCATTGCCCTGGGCCTTTAGACACAAAGATTGATCCAGACCCCTGACTGCCAAACCCTTAGTCTGATATCCAGACCACCCACCCTCTTCCCATGGTAACTTCCATTTCAGGAAAATATTTATGGGAGGGCACCTGCTCCCATGGTGAAAAAAATAAAAAAGCAAGCATTTGAACTGAAATAATTTTCTCACATCCCAATTTTAAACTACTATACCATGTGTTGAGGGCATGACATGTTAAGGTTACCTCCCATGGGAATGGAGTCACACATCCCACAGAATAATGACATTGCATCATGGGAGGATTTTGGCCTGTAGTATGGACTCATCATTACCAGAATAATACTTTGAAAATAATGAATCACTAACAGAGTAAACACCTATGGAGTTAGACGTGGTGGCTGCCAAAGCAATAATTACAATTAATATGCTCACAGTACATGTAAATCAATGGACCCCTTTATTACTGATGTCATCAGCAGGCTTTCTGGCAGCAGTTTTAATGAGAATTAGTATAATTAGCAATAATCACAACTAAATTTGGATCCCTATTGCCCCTCTACAAGATTTCACAATCAGTCTACAAAAGCCTGTAAAGTAGCTTTATGTCATGTGTGATGACATCCATTTCACAGATTAAAAAATGGCTTTGTAGTTCTTTTCAGCACTCAATAAATTAGGGATACCTAGAGAGAGTCCTTAATCTTCTGACTCACATGAGCATTTTACTTTTATGTAGCATTTATAATGTGAAATTTGAAAATTTATTGAGATACAAATTTTTAAATAACAGTTGTTGTAATTTTTTTAAAATGTGGCAAAAGATATGTTCCTGTTCAAAATCTACATCAACCCCAAGATTTCCCTCATAGAAAATCTTCACCATATGTAATGTATCTTTTTGTCCTGAGTTAGATGCTTGGTGACTTGAGAGTCAGTGCTACACATTAAATAGTAAATGTTTCTTTAATTATATGCAAAAATGAATTAAAGATGGATTACAGACTTAAATGTTAGACACTAAAATTTTTCTAAAACAAAATAGAGAAGAAAAATGCTTGTGATTTTGGTTTTTGTAAAAGTGTCTTGGAAAAATCACAAAGAACATTGGCCAGAAAAGAAAATACTGATTAATTGGACTCTATCAAAATTTGACATTTCTACTCTTTAACTGATATTGTTAAAATATAAAGATAAGTTATAGATTGGGAGGAAATATTTTCAAAACACAGATGCCATAATGTATGTTCATACACACATATCTTTTGACACAATAATAAGAAAAAACAAATATTTACAAAATAAAATATCTGAGTAGATATTTCATCATAGAAGTCATGCTCATGCTAATTAAACAGCACTAAGAGACATTCAATATAATTTTTTAGAGAGAATTACACATTTAAACCATACTAGGAAATTATTACATGCCTATAGATAACTAAAATTAAATTAAAAAGATTGATCATACTAAGTTCTGGTGAGAACACATTATAGTTTGTTGATAGGAATACAGAGAAGGTATAATCACTGTGAAAAATCAAAGCCATTTCTTATCTATTTAAATATACAGTTAGGACTCAGCACTCCTATACATTTATACAGCAGAAGTGAAAATGTACCTACAGAAAGACCTGTATGATATGTTCATGAATGTTTACATAAACCTTATTTAAATAGTCACAAACTGGAAATATCCAAATACTTTTCAATGAGTAACTGGGTAAATAAATCAATATATCTATATGAAGGAAACAAATCCCTGATACATATAAACATATGGACAAATCTTGTATTATGCCAAGTGAAAGAAGCCAGAAACAAAGAGCTACACACTATACACTACTTGATTCCTTTTATATGATATTGTTGGAAAATCAAAGCAACAGGGACAACAAATCAGATCATTGTTTCCCAGAAGCTAGTGGTTTGGAAAAAGATTGACTCTAAAGAGGCAGAAGAGAACCTTTTGAGGTGATATCAATTTTCTAGATCTTGGTGGCAATTACACAGTTGTATGCATTCAGAAACCTTTTTGAATTAAATAGTTAATTAAAAGGTGGGTTATTATTTTATGTAAACTTTACTTCAATAAAACTGACTTCTAAAAAGTGTTTATTGAACACCATGGCAGTACACAAGGGATTGTACAATAAAAGCTGATAATTTATACAAACTATCTTTTGCTTTGAGGAATTTATGACTTGGGAAGAAGTACAAATTAATATTTTAAAAATAACAGATATATCTGGCTTCTGCATATAAGGAGGTTAAAGATAACCTTTCTGTCCTAACAAAATATAAACAGACTGAAAACTCAAAAACTTTTGTATGGGAGGTGAAGAAAAAGGGCAAACCACTCTATCAAAGACAGGAGAGACAAACACTGGGGTCATCGTTAACCGGGACAGAGAATTATGAGTGAAAACTTCCACCAAATCCCAGTGCTTTGGTAGGAAAACCTAACCTATAACTAATGAATTGCCAGATGCTCACTGATGAAAGGTCCAAGAATTAATAGCTTTAGGGAGACACAGGCCAAGGAGAAGCTTTACCATATTGTGAAGATTTATTCCTAGCAGTTAGACCAGGTTTCTATAGCAAATTCAGAGGAAAATTTTCCCTTTTTTTTTTTCCTGTTCCTAACCAGGTAAGGGGAAGAAATCCTTTTGAATATGTCATCACACTCTGTTTTTTATAGGCTTGCCTTCTGAAGAAACTAATCAGAGCCTAACCTACAGAGAGAGAGCCTAACTGCCCCAGGAAATGAGTTATATCCAACTCTAGCTTACTCTAGTCTCCCTGACCCATCTAAGGAGGAGACAAAACTGAAAGACAATTGTGAGGTTCACAGTCTAGTATATACTCAATGAAAGGCTGAGATGTCATTGTAGAATGCTTCCCCTTGCCTCACCTTATGGCCATATCACTATTGCCCTATTGACAGCAGTGCTTACATCATGTCTATCAATAAAAATTACAAGTGTTACCAAAAAATAAAAAACATAATTTGAAGAGATAGAACAATCATCTCAATTAGATAGTGGACAAGCATGTTGGAATTATAGTATTGGGAATTTAAAACAACTATAAATAGTTTGTCAAAAATTAATACAGCAGACATCATGCAAAAACAGATTGACAATATATGCAGAAAGATGGAAATCCTAAGAAAGAACAAAAAGAAATACCAATAATCAAAAACACTGTAATAATAGCAAAGAATGACTTTGATGAGCTTATTACTTACTATACAGGGAATGATTGAGGAAAGTATCTCTGAATTTGGGAATATCCCAATAGAAACTCCCAACACTGCAAAACAAAAACAAAGATAATTCTGAGTAATAATGGCAAAGCAGTAGGCACCCCCAACCCCAGATTTTAATTGATATTACAAAACTACTGTGATTAAAAACAAAACAAAACAAACCAGCATGGTACTGGCATTAAAACAGGTATATGAATCAATGGAACAGAATAAAGAAAGCAGAAACAACTCCAGACACATTCAACTATTTGATCATTGGCAAAGGACCAAAGAAAAACACTGGCAGAAAGATAATGGCTTTAAGAAATGGTAGAACAAATGTAGCCTCTTTAATAAATAGTCTAGATCTATATATCTCACCATGTACTAAACTAAAATCAAAATAGATCAAAGATCCAAATGTTAAAACAGAACTACATAATCTGTTGGAGGATAAAATAGGTAAAATTCTTGAAGATATAGGTAAGGACTTTCTAAACAGAATCTCAGTGGCACAAGAGAATCAACAAATGGGATCATATCAAATTAAAAACTGCACAAGAAGGGAACAACCACCAGAGTAAAGAGATAACCTGCAGAATGTGAAAAAAAAATTCTGCCACCTATTCTTCAGAGAACTAATATCTAGAATATACAAAGAACTAGAAAAAAATAGATTTCTCAAATAAATGATTGAACCAAAAATGGGAAGCTAAAATGAATAAACACTTCTAGTAGAAGTACAGGTGTCCAATAAATACATGAAAAAAATGGTCAACATTGCTGGCCATTAGAGTAATGAAAATTAAAACAATACTGAGATACCATTTTACTTCGGAAAGAATGCCATCACTAGGAAATTGAATAATAATAAATGCTGGAGAAGCTAGAGGGATAAAGGAACTCTTCTATACTGATGGTAGGAATGTGACCTAGTATAAGTACTATGGAGGTCAGTATAGAGATTTCTCAAAAAACCTGAAATTAAAATTCCATTTGACCTATCTATTCTCTTTCTATGTACCTTCATAAATGAGTTAAAGTCATCATATTATAATATTATGTACATGTCCATGTTTATAGCAGCACTATTTATAGTAGCTAAATCTTGGAAGCAATCCATATGCCCATCAACAGATGAATGGATTAAAAAATTGTGGAATTTAAACACAACAGAGTACTACTCTTCAAAAAAAAAAAAAAAGACTAAATTTGAGGCATTTCCAGTAAATAGATGCACCTTGAGACCATAGTTTTAAAGTGAAATAAATTAGCCATAGAAGCTTAAATATCATATGGTTTCTCTTATATGAGCAACCCAAAATATAAACCAAGAGAAAAATAGGTAATAGGAAGTAGGGAGCTCTGTTTTGAATGAAAAGGGGACTAAGAGATGAAGGGGGAAAGAGGAGGGGAAAAAGATTTAAAACAAGAATTAAATGGATCAACTGAACTGAAGACCTGAAGGAAAAATGGAAATAGAGCTTTTGGAAATGGGAAGGGGAACAAGAGTTTGAGAGAGGGAAGAGAAGGGGAAAGGATAAAAAAGCAATTGAAATCTGTTATGTACATGTACAAACATCCCATGATACATGTAATCATTATGTACTGAAAACATGTATTAATAAAAATGAAATATAATTTTGGGGCTGGGGGTATAGCTCAGTGGCATAAGTGCCTGCCTTGCAAGCACACCATCGTGAGTTCGATCCCCCATAACGATAAAAAAAAGAAGAAATAAAATTTTAAAATTTGGGTTTTTCATTTTGAAGAGAATAAAACAAAATGAAATAAAACAGAATAGTCAATCAAAACAAAACAATGAACATGGTACATGACTTCAAAACAAGATAAAAGGAAATCATTAATGGCTACCATAATGCCTCTTGTTATCTTCAAAATAACTGCCCATACCATCAGGCATAATAAAAACAAATAAAATCATACAGAATAAAACCAATAAAAACAAAATCATGGAAGCAATACAGGACTTCAAAACAAGATAATAGTAAGACAACAGTGGCTACCATAATGCCTCTTGTTATCCACAAAGTAGCTGCCTATACATAATACAATCAAACAAAACAAAATAGAATAAAATCAATCAAAACAAAACAATGAAAGCAATACAAGGCTTCAAAACAAGATAATAGGAACTCAATAATGGCTACCATAATATATTTTGTTATTTTTGAAGTAGTGTCCAAGCCATCAAATATAATAAAATTAGACAAACTGAAACAAAATTAAACTAAAAAGAACAATGAAAACAATACAGGTTTCAAATCACAATAATAGATTAACAATGGCCACTGCTTTCCCTTTTTAGACACTTTCTCCCCTTTCACTTTCACAACATGTATTATGCATTTTGGATCCCACTAACTCCTTTAGTTTTTCATACTAGGGAGACACCACTATATTCACCCATGTGACTCTGAAACATTTCATCCATAAGCATGATCTCAAGTTGCATCCATTTACCTACAAGAGCTTCACAATTATCCTTCTTTATAGCTGAGTAGCTTTCCACTGTATAAAAATGTCATGTGTTTCTTATCCATTCTGTGGTTGATGGGCAAGCTACCCATATTTTTTTCTGTTTCCCTGTCACATGGAGCATTGGTCTCTCTCCTTTGACTGTCAGTCTATGGACCCTCTTTCAAATTAAATGTGTTTCTTGTATAAAGCATATTGATGGATCCTGTCTCCTGACCCACTCTGCCTATGTTTCTTTTTATTGGTGAATTGAGGCCATCTACATTAATGGTTATAGCCAACAAGCACTGCCTTGTGTCTGTCATGCTATTTTCCTGCTGTTGGCTGCCTACTTTTCCCCTCCATTCAATTATCTGTCCCACTTAGTGACACCCCCCTGCCACTGTTCTTGGAACAGTGGTCTTTTTTATCTCTCTCTAGAATGTCTTTCAGTATTCTTTGCAAGGCTGGTTTGGTGGCCATGAATTCCTTCAGCTGTTGTTTGTCATGGAAGTATCTTGTTTCTCCATTAATTCTGAAAGATAATTTTGCAGGGTACATCAATCTGGGTTGGAAGTTGTTTTCCTTCAGGACTTGAAATACTTCACTCCAGTGTCTTCTTGAGTTGATGATTTGTGATGAGAAGTCTGTTGTGGTTTTGATGGGTTTTCCTTTATAGATGATCTGTTTCTTTTCTCGAACAGCTTTTAAAATTCTGTTCTTGTGTTGAATTTCTAGGATCCTGATTATTATATGCCTGGGTGTAGATTTACTTTGGTTATCGCTAGTCGGAATTCTGTATGCCTCACTTATCTGAATGTCACTTCTTTTTCCTATGCTTGGAAAGTTTTCTGACATTATTTCTGTAAATAGACTTCTAATGTCATTTGTATTGACCCTTGTTTTTTCACTCACACCTATTATTCTCTATTTTTTTAATTCTTAAATTATGTTTTTGGGTTTTATTGTAGCTGTTGAATTGTTACTGCCTGGTTCTTTGTTATTTTTAAGAGATCTTTCTTCTCACAATCACAAGCTGCAAACCTGTCTTCAAGGTTTAAAAGCATATCTTCAGTTGCTTTCGAAAAAGCAGTTTTGCCAGCTTTCAATGGAGTTTTTAATTTCCCGGATATTTCTTTGAATCTGTTTCATGTATTCTAAATATTTTTTATATTGTTTATTCAAGCTTTCCTTCATTTTCCTATGCTCCTTTACTTTTTATAATCTATGTCTTTTCTAGAGGTGTTTAGCAATTCTATTATGCTTTTCATTTCTTCTTTTACCTGAGGTAGTATTTCTGTTCTAATTTCTTTTATAACCTCATGAAGTTGTTTCTTTTTTTTTTTAACTGGTTGACAAATTACATATTGTCCTCCTAGAAATAGTTGTTCAAGCTACAAAATTAGAGCATACAAAGTAGACATTCAAGCAGTGAGACTGCAAACAGATCTGTTCAACAATCCAACAAGAACTTAGAAGTATGGCTATCAATCCTATGCACTTAAATATTCATGCAGTTATATCTTTTATAGCACTTCCTATTTCCTCTATTTTTTATAATAGCAATTATGCATTTTTAAAAATTTTTATTTAAAGAGGAAAAAAAGGAAAAGAAAAAGGGTAGCAATAATACAGAATTTTAAAAGAAAAAAGAGAAAAAAAACACTAAGAAATCATTAATTGATAAATTACATATTGTCATCTTGGATGTAGTTGTTCAAGTTACAAAATTAATGGATACATAGTAGACATTCAAACAGTGAGACTGCAAACAGTTTTGCTCAAAGATCCAATAAAGATTCAACAATATGCTCATCTATTTTACACACTCAAACATACATGCAGTTATATCTCTTAGAGCCCTTTCTTTTCCTCTTTTTTTTACAATAGCAATTACACATTTTGGGTTTTATTACTCTTATAGTTCTTACCACTTTTTACGCTAGAGACACAATGTGATATTTATAAATATGATTCTTATTTATTTCACTAATGAGGATAGTCTCAAGTTATCTCCATTTACCATTAAGTTATTTCTTTATTGCAGTTGCCATCACTTCAGAAATTTCAGGTGTGTGACTCTCGATCTCTTCCATGTTTACATCTCCTGAGCTTGCTTTGCTTGAGTTGAAGGCCAGAGTCTGCCTTTTGCTTCTTCCTCTTGCCTTAGTCCTGGGTTCTTCCAGACGAGTGGGTAGTGGGGTTCCGGACACTTTCCGCATTGGCTACAATTTCTCTGAAGTGAGACTGTTTGGTTCTTCTAGCCAGTGCTGGCTATAGGTATCTGATGGCGGTCATTGGATACGCTGGTGCAGGGCTGTCTGTTGCTTTTCCCAGCCTGCATTGGCTCCCCATGGCTGGTGGAGTGTGTGCGGGGGCGGTGCTGGCCACAGCCTCCTAGCTGGTTACTGGCTGGGATCTTCCACCATGGCTGCTGGAGTGTGCCTAGGGGTGGGGTCAGCCACTGCCAAGCTGGTCATTGGTAGGGAGACCCCATGATAGCCATGGATGTTGGAATGCACATGGGGGCAGAGCTGGCTGCCACTTCCCATCCTAGCTGGTTACCAGTGGGGCGCTCCACGGTGGCAGTTGGAGTGTGCTTGGGGGTGGGGCTCAGTCCAAGCAATTTCCACTGGTCTGCACCCAGATAGGAGCTTCTAGAAGAAGCCAGCAGCTGTTCTGGTTCTGGGCTTATCAGGCCCAACTCCAAAATGGCTCCTAGCCAACTGCAGGAGGACTGAATCATCAGTACTCACTGCCAGCCAGTGCAGTCCTCTGTATCCTCTCCCTTCCACCACTTTGTCTCTTTGTAGAGTCTTCTGGGGTTGCCACTGTGACCTCCCCAGATTCCAACAGCTCCTCTCACACAGTGGGTCCAGCTCCAGGCAAACCTTCTGCCAGCTACCGCCGCCTTTAAGTTTTTCTTTTGGACCCACTTCCTTCCTTCTTATCTTCCCCACAATGTTCTATTTCAGTGTCTGGACTGTGTCTCTCAGAGAGGCTGTTTACTCTGCTTCTTACTGTTCTGCCATCTTCCTAGAAGGTCCCAAAATTTAAAAATTTCAAGAATTAAAAAAACTGGAAAGTAGAGAGGTTAAAGATAACCAAGGATATAAAACAACTACAAAAGATATAAATATATGTTATAGGAGAAGGAGACTGAAAAGGGAAAAGAAGAACAGAAATACTTGAAATAATAATGAATCAAAAATTTCCTCCAAATTAATGTCAGTTATCAAACACCACATCTAGGAAGCTCAGAAAACATCAAGAAAGAAATTCTAAAAAGATTAAAGTTAGGCATGTTGCTTTCAAAATACAGAAAATCAAAGATAAAGTAAAAATCATGAAAGAAAACAGGGAAAAACTTTTCTTATAGAGAAACAAGATGAGTATGATAATTTGACATTTCCCTAGAAATCATGTAAACAAGAAGAGACTGAAATAAAATAAAGTGTTGAGGAGGGAATAAAAACCCAACATAGAATTCTGTACCCTGTGAAGTTGATCCTCAAAAGAAAAGAAGGTTGTGGATATAGCTCAGTGGCAGAATTTAGCATGTGAGAGGCCTTGTATTGAATCCCCAGTACTGTAAAAACAAAACAAAATGAAGCAAAAAAAGATGAATCTATTATTTGAGTTGCATACTTGAATGCCCCTCTATTGGAAGTGGACAAATCCCACAGGCAGAAAATCAGTGAGGGCATTCTTGAACCCAACAACACTATCAATTGGATTTAATCAACATTATAGACTACTTCATCCAACACCAGCAGAACACACACACACACACACACACACACAATCTTGTCCAGGTCAGTGAAATATTCATCCAGAAAGACCACATTATTGGACATAAAATACATCTTAATAAATGTAAAATGATAGAAATCACATAATATCTACTCTCATATAACAATGGAATTCAACTAGAAATAACAGAAAGATAACTGGGAAATACTGAAACATGAAAATTGCACACATTTCCAAATAATTCATGGGTCAAAGAAGATATCTTAAAAGAAATCTTAAAATATGTTGCACTTAATGAAAATTAAAAACATAACTTATCTGATTTTTTGTAGGATGCAGTGAAAGAAGTGCCCAGAGGAAAAACTTACAGCATTGAATGCATAAATTAGAAAAGAGGAAAGATCTAAAATCGGTAATCTGTTTCCATTTTAGAAAACTAGATAAAAAGGATCAAAATAATAAAAAATTCAAATAATAAATAAATTCAAAATAATAATGAGAAGAAAAAATAATTAGGGACCCTGGAGATGTAGCTCAAGTAGCAAAGCACTTGCTTAGCATGTACATGGCCATGAATTCAACCCCAGCCTACAAAATAATGATGATGGTGATAATAACAACAATAATGGTTTGAGGGCATAGCTCAGTGGTACAGTGCTTGTCTAGTCTGCACAAAGCCATGTATTTAATCCCTAGCACAGAAAATAGATGATGATGAGGAGGAGGAATAGAAGGAAGAGGAGGAAGAAATAAAAGAGGAGGAGGATGATAATTAGAACAGAAATCGATGAAGTTCAAAATGGAAAATTAAAATAGAATATCAATTCTCTACAATCTCTTTCACAGGATAAAAGTTGGGGAAATATTTTTTAAACTCATTGTCTAAGGCAAGTATTGCCTTAATATGAAAATAAAACAAAGACATTACAAGAGAATTACAGAACACTATCTCACAAACACAGATGCACAAAGACTTAGCAAAATACTAGCTAAGCAAAGGAATTCTACACCATGGCCAAGTGGGATTTATTGCATGTATTCAAGATTTGCTAAAATCAATTAATGTTATCTATCAAAGCAACAGACTAAAAAAGAAAAATATCCACATGATAATATCAATAGATACAAGAAAAGAATTTGATGAATACATAACCATTCAAGACATAAATGCTCAGTAAAGTAAGGAATAAAAGGACCTTCCTCAAATTGGTAAGAAATATGTACAAAAACTTACAATTAACAATGTGCTTAGGAACTGACCAAAAAACTGGAACCAATAAGTAATTATTACAAGATTGCAGGATATAACATTGTATACAAAAGTCAATCATGTTCTTCTGCTCCAGCAATGAACAGTGGCCTTGGAAATTAAGAACAAATACCACTTACATTAGACACAAAAACTTAACAGGATATGTGTAAGATCTATGTGATTAAAACTACAGAGCTCTGAGGAACAAATTAATGTTCATGGATAAGAAGATTCTATATTGTCAAGATATCAGTTCTTCTCAACTTGGCTTATAGACATAATTGTGCCCCTTTATCCTTGGAGAATACATTTCAAGACATTTTCCCCAGCCGCAGTGGATTTCTAAAACCATGAAAAATACAAATTCTCCATGTACTGTGTCTTTTCTTATATGCCTTGCAGTATTGCAATATAGTACCATATTAATTTATCCTTCCATGTTTTATACCCTCCTCCTTTGCATTATTATTGTTGCACTTTGGGACCATTGTAAAATAAAGTAAGAATTCTTTGAACACACATAGTATTATGTCATGACAGTTGATCTGACATCCAAGACAGCTACTGAGTGACCTATAGGTGGGTGTGACTATGATAAACAAAAGGATGATTCACATCCTAAGCAGGACAGAGTATAAAAATGAGAGATTTCATCACAATACTTGGAATGGTGTGTGCTTTAAAACTTATGAATTATTTATTTCTGGAATTTTCCATTTACATTTATGGACTGCTATTGACTTGGGTAACTGAAACCATAGCCAATAAAAGTGTGAACAAGGAAGGACTACTGTATAATACAGTCTCAATAGAAGCCTCATAAAGTTACTTTGCAAATATCTACAAAGCAATTCTAAAGTTTAAATAGAGGGAAAAAATACTCAGAATATCCAGTACAATAATGAAAGAGGAGAACAAACCTGGGGGTACTATTTGACTTCAACACTTACTATAAAGCTGTAGTTATTAAGATAATGTGGTATCAGAGAAAAAAATCAACTATAGTTATTAAGATAATATAGTGTTGGAGAAAAAAATAGACAAATAGATCATTGGAATCGAATAGATGGCCCTAAAATAGGCCCATGTAAATATAACCAAATGATCTTTGACAAAAGATCAAACGTAAGAGAATGAAGCAAATATAGCATTTTCAGTAAATGATGCCAGAACAACTGGACATCCTTATGGAAAAAATGAAATTGAATCTAGATATAGACTTTATATCCTGCATAAAAATGACATAAACATGGACTGAAGACAGAATTAGAAAACATCAAGCTATAAAACTCATAGCAAATAATAGAAAAAAAACCCATGAGATAATCTTATGACAATGTGTTTTAGATAACAACAAAGACATAATCCATGAAGCAAATAACTCACAAATTGGACTTCATTACAATTAAAACTATCAAAAGAATAAGTAGAAAAGCTACAGATTGGGAAATATATATACAAGGGACACATCTAATAAAAAATTGCTATCCAAAATATATGCAAAGAACTCTTACTCAACAATAACAAAACAAACAGCCTGATTAAAAAATGAACCTTAAAACACACTTCACCAAATAAGAAAAATGGATGGTAAAAATATGAAAAGATAGTCTATATTACATGTCATCAAGGAAATGCAAATTAAAACTACAATGAAATATTGCTACACGTTTATTAGAATGGGTAGCTCTCTAATACAACATCAAACACTGGGGGAAAGGTATGGAACAACAAGAACTCTCATTCATTGCCGATGGTAACGCAGAAAAGGTACAGGGTTAAAATGACTGAGGCAAGCTGGGGATTTAGCTCAGTGGCTTAAGTGCCTGCCAGGCAAGCACAAGGTGGTGAGTTCCATCCCCAGTAACAACAAAAAAAAATGACTGAGGCAAGTTTTCATTTCAACAAAAAGTGAACTTACCTTTAAAAAAGTTACTTGTCATTAAAAAAGACTATAATAACTCTTTCAATAGGACATAGCATTGTTTAAAAATAATTAGCTTTCCAAATCAATTGTTTAAAAATATTTTTGTTGTTGTTTTTCTTTTTGATGTTGGAGATTAAATCCAGGGCTTACATATGTTAGCTAAAGGCTAGAGCTAGAGTATTGAGCTGTATCCCTCACCCACAAATAATAAATCTTAATTTACTGTATGTCTAGAAAAGGACTGGGACAAGATAACACTTCTCAAATATGTTAGCCACAAGAATAATATGAAGCCTTATATTAGCCTCCGAATGTACCTTCTAAATGTCCTGAATCGAGGACTCATTAATAAGTGATCTCATGCACTTTGTATTGAACTTGGAGAAAAAATTATTCCCATCTGCAGTTACAAATGACTATACATGTGGAGGCCTATTATATGACAAGTATTATACTCTGGTTTTAGATGTGTGGTCTTGCTCTCACCATATGTCTGCAAAGTGAATATTTTCCCCAGCTTTCCAGATGAGGAAATCAAAGTTCAGTAACTCACCCAGGTATTTAGTAATGAAATACATCTCAAGCCAATTCTTTTGTGGTATCAAAATCTACTGAACAGGAATACCAAAAGATTCTTCTGTCTCTATCTGCCAAGAAGAGGGATGTTAAAGAGATTTGTCACCTTTTTAGAGTCTAGTTATCATCATTTTCCTTCCTGAAAAAAGAGAGATGATATTTTGAAATCCCTATGTCCAGGAGGGAGGGTAAAATATATATAACTTAAAGGAACACAGGTGCCTTGCTTTGTGTGCTTAGAATGAAGTTTCATTAAACAGGTAGAATAGCCTTTTTTTTTTTTTTTTCTGGTACTGGGAATCAAACCCAGGATCTCGTGCATCCCAGGCAAGGGCTCTATCACTGAGCCACATCCCTAGCCCCAAGAGAATAACTTTTAAGTGAATAGCCTTTTCTTACATCTCTCCTTGGTATCAGCTTTATTCTGACTCAATGGAGGCTGCAAGCTACCTGCTCTGTGGGCAGGAGAAATGAGAGCGCCAGACCTCAGCTCTGAGTGCTAGGGTATGCTGACGATTATATGGTCTCCTTGAGGTGGGAGTGGATTGAAAACTACAGAAGAAAATAGCTTTTCCTTCTGGCTAATAGATGAGAAGAGTCACCCCATCACATCAAAGGTACCCATGTTCATCTGCCAACAATGGAGCTGTGGCCATCCATCTGCAATGTCACCATCTCGGCAGCCCAGTCAGCCACATCTGGAAAAGTTAAGTGAGCTGCAGAGTTGACACATGTTAAGGAGTGTTTTCAGCACAGCATATTGACAACAGACAGTTTTCTTCCAATTTGCATCAAACCAATAAGTTGTTTGAAAGTTAACAATTCAAAGTTTAGTAAGTCAGTGAAGAAACTGTACTTTCTACTGTTAATTGCAATTCTTTGAAAAGGTGCAGAAGACATAAGATCTATAAACTGAGTAACCCTAATATGGGGAAAATGGGAAAGTGACACACAAAGGACCCTCCATGTGTACCCTGGAAAGACACAGGTTTTAGGGACCCTCTCAATCAGAGCTTATCACACTGGATAATTTGCTGCCTATCTTTCCAGTGTCTGAGCACATACACTCTTCAAATGACAGCATACCAGCCCTACTGTGGTCTCCATGGCTTCTTTGGTGGTTTCAATTTTGTATGTCTCAATTTCTAAGGAGCCTTTTAAAACAGGAATCATATCTTAGTGCATTCTTTCTGTTTTTGTAGTTTTCGTGGTTTTGAGCAAGGACCCATAAGGAAGGCACTTCAGAGCAAACCTCTTTTGTTCTAGTTTGGTGTAAGAAATGACCATTATATTTACATAAGGAAGAAGAGGTAGAAAGACAATCCTTAGTAGCTCTAATCTTTGTCTTCTACAAGCATCTCAACTCAGGGGAAAAATTCTTTTTTATTTTATATCTTTTTCAAATGTCATTCTTTTATAGATGTTTCCTATTGGAATACAGTACTGATTTGGAGATGGATGTGGGAATTGAATCTAGAGCCTTTGCACTGAGTTACACTCTTGGTCCTTTTTAAAATTTTTATTTTGAGCCAGGGTCTCACTAAATTGCTAAGTTGCCCAGGCTGGGCTGGATCTTGCAGTGCTCTTGCTTCAATGGTATATTGTTTAATTAAGTATGTTATCTACACAGGCCTCAAAGGATTTCCTATACGACATTTGAGAAAAGAAAAGGAATTTTGTAACAGGGACAAAAGTAATTGCTTTGTCTTTCTACAAAAGCTCTAACTCTAGGGCTAGCTCCATGGCACATGGAGCTATTCTCAGGCAGGTCTGCATAAAAAACCGGCCCTTTTGTTTTGTTTTGTTTTTATCTGAAAAGCTTTCTTTTGATAGAAAATATTTACATTTGGGTCACTGGCTCAGACATCCTCCCAGCCCTGCTAATGGCTGAAGAAGCTCTGATTTGTCACTTTTCTCTTACTAATGGATACTGTTGAGATTTTAATATTAATTCTCCACATCAATAGCCGAGTGGTTCTAGTGTGGACTCTGGTCAGACAGCTTGGGTGTCTAGCTGACTTCTCCTCCTTACTATGTTATCTTGGGCAACTTAGAAAACAGAAAACAAAATGAAACTAAAAATGAAAAACAGGAAAATCCAAAAAAGCCCAACCCTTTATTTTACACAAGGTTGAAAATTAAATGATAGAATATGTTTGAAACGCTCAGAAAGTATATGCTATTATTATTATTTATGTTGTTATTTGAGGGGCCCAGGCAGAGGCCTTATGTAATGTCTGGCATTGGTTTCTAAACAGAACAAATAGGCTCAGTCTCATCTTCCAAAGGCTCTCAATTCTTGGCTTAGAGCAGTAAGTTGCTGTCTTGAATAACAGTGTAGAGGACAGAGCTGTACCAGCAGTAACCTGGGGGATCCCATGGGTGCTTTGCCTCTGGAAAGGAGAAAGCTGGCAGACAGCTCTGGCTTCCCACCTTGGTGGTGGAACTCACACTGGGTGCTGCAGCTCTGCTTTCTCACCATCCGGCAACTGAAGGCCCTGGCTCTGTTGTCATTGGCTCAGCTAAAACCCACACTTCCAATTTTCACACTATCTGTAAATATTTCATTTGAAATGCTTTCCTATTTAATATCAAACAAGTGGGGAAAAAATTTTACCGGCTCATTAGTGTGGTGCCAGACTTCTACTAGGATATGGTGGCAACTGGAGCTCAGCTGCATGGAGACCTCAGTAGGATTTCTCAAATGGCTGAATGGAGAGCAATACATCAGCCTCCTGAAATCTCACATGCCATTTGGTTTAAATATTAAAGTTCCTTTGAGGTTAAGTAAGTATTAGAACCAGAAGGAAGGCAGGTTTACAATCTGTGAGCCTGGGACCCACATGCTCCAACTGTCACACATCTTTTCAGCAAGAGGGGTCACTGTAGCCACAAATCTCCCCAACTCCATTTACCAATCAGAAATGGACTTGCACATTCTCACCAACCTTTGTTCACAGTCTAGACTCAGACTGTCCAACAAGAACATAAGGCAAGTCACAAGTGGGAGGACTTATCATTGTATACTCTAGTGGTTACACTTTTTTTTTAAAAAGTAAAAAAGAACAGGTGAAACAAATTTTAATGAAGTATTCTATTTAACCAAATATACACACAATATTAGCATTTCATCATGCTATCAATATGAAAGTGATTAATGAGATATTTACTTTCTGGTGCTATGTTGCATACTAGTGCACAGTTTATATTTGGAGCACACCTAGATCAGGGTTAGCCACCTTTCAAATGCTCAATAGCTACTCTATTGGACAGGACAAGCCTAGATTCTGGACTCAGTTCATTCCATACATTATACTACTTCATAAAGTAGCAGGTCAGTTGTGAAAACACCAAGTGGAGCCTGAGGAAGGGTCTCAAGAGGCTGAGAAAAGTTGGGAGGACACTGTGAAACAGAAATCCGGTCACCACAGTTCCTTTTGAAGTGCATTTGTTTGCAATAACTTTTATAAACATCATTCCCATTCTCCTCTTTGTTTCAGTTTGGGCACCCAATTTATCTCTGACGGAGGAGAGTATTATTTTCTCAGCTGCAAATCATGTTAATTGGGCAGCAGATAGATAGGAATGTGGAGTAAACAGCCCTAATACCTCTAATGCTTTTGATGACTTTTCCAGCCCCATACTGTAGGTACTGTATTGAAGTGGGACAGCCCCCTCTTCCTGCTAACAGTAACAAAGGCCTACCTATTGCAGGGAGGTGGGGTCAAGAAAGCATGCTAATGTGAGCTTATTTTAAAGTTCTGCTTCTTGTTCTTTGTTTGTGGCTGACTTTTAGACAACAGGAATCCTTGGTCATGGCAGGGTATTGGGAATCTTCTGAGAAAAGTCTGGCTCAGGAGGTCTTTGCCATACAGAATGGCACTTGGTTAAGGCACTAATTTCTTGTCAAGAAGTCATTGTACCATTGATTTTGCTTCTGTAACACATCTAGTATTAAAGCATCACATCACTGTTCCTTAGCCTAATCAAGGCTAAGGAACAGTGAGAGTTCTGTTTATCTTTTCTAAAGTAGGAAGAAAGGAATTGTAAAGAGGAGGGAAAGGGGAAGTAGCAGAATGCCAACTGGATTTGAGTTGATCAGTGTTAAGAATAAATTGTTATATAAATTGAAGAACCAGAATTGGTCTCCATAAAACTATCCTACCTTGCACCCACTGGAACATCTTCCTAAAATCCAAGGGTAGGTGTAGTGTGGTTTGAAGCCTACTTTAAGCATTCCAACTTTTTCACTAAAGTCTTAGAATTCTTTTCTTCAGAGTTCTCAGTATGGCACTGTTTCTCTGTCTTAAATACAGATTCAAATTCCACTGTAAGAAGGCCTTTTTATATATCAAGAGGGGAACACCACAATGTGGCACTCAGAATCCCAAGACCACAGAGGACTTGTCTCCAAGTTCAGCACAGTGCCCAGCTACAACTTCAGGCAGAACGTGGCTGACTAGGATGAGTGTAATAGCACCTGGAAAAACATAGTTCCTTACTCACTTTTGTTATTGTTTACCCTCATCTGCCCTCTCCTGCCCACAGATGCTTAAAAGTAATGATGGTCATAAAGAAACGATAAGCTGAAGTCATTTGTAGGAAAATGAATGCGCCTTGAGACCATAATGTTAAGTAAAAGATAGATAATAGGAAGTAGGAAGATAGATTTTTCTCAAAGGGAAAGTGGATCAAGAGATGGAAGGGATAGGGATGAAAAAGGAATAGGGATGTGTTATGTACATGCACCAACTCCACAGAAGGAATGTAAACATTATGTACTGCAAACCATACTCATTTCAAAAAATGGGGGAAAAAAGTAGTTTATTAGTCAGTGTTGCTTAGAGAGCCTAGTGACATAGATTCCTGGTCAACCCTTCACAGATCTTCTGACTTAGTAGATCTAGTAGCCTGGCCCAGGAGTCTGCATATGTAGGTGTATCCCAGGGTCTTTTCATGCCACACACTATGCCCTAGGAAACCGGTTGTCTATTTGCTGGAGTAACGAAATAACAATGTATAATTTTGTTCTGTGCATTTCAAAAGGTAGTGTTATGATTTTGGAGTTGTGCTTTATCTTGGGAATCTACCTAAGGCATCTTTCTGATCAAACATCCTAAAAAATTTTAGACATCACCTTGGAGGGCAGCCAGATTTTGTCCTAGATGAGCAGTGCAAAACTGATTGTGGCATTGCCCTCAGGAGGCATCAGAGGAATTGCTGATCTCCTGATGCCTCTTTTCTGGAGTTTTCTCATGCTTTCCACTATGTGATCTGGTCAAAATTAATAGGACTAAAGGTAAGTGTTGTACCTTGGATTAGCTTGTTTAAAATAGTAGTGACTTTTGAATGATAGGTCCAGCAGGAGAGGCACCCCACACTGGAGAATACCTGGCTATTCTCTCAAAGGCAGAGTCAGCTAAGTGATGAAGGTACAGTAGGTACAGGCAACAATGCTGCATCCAAATCACCATATGGTGGGACATCAGCAAGCCAATTGTAGTAACTAGATATTTGCCCTGTATCAGTGAAAATGTTGCAGTGATTGTAAGAACATTTATTAAGCATCTGCTATGTGGCAGCCCCAGTGCTAAACTTTTACTTTATTTTGCTTTATTTCATTTAATCCACATAAAGATACTACTGTTGTTTAATAAGAATGTACACATTTTACACTTAAGGAAACTGAGCCTTGAGAAAGTTAACAACTTGCTAAGGTAGCCAGTGTCAATGCTAGAAGTCAAAAGCAGTTAATTTGTTTCAAAGTCTATAACTGTTTTGAGAACATGCCTCAGTGCAAAATGAAAATACACTGAAGGTTTGTTTCAGTTTTTTTTTTTTTTTTGTACCGGGGATTGAACTCAGGACCTCATATTTGCCAAGCAGGCACTTATGCCACTGAGCTAAACCCCCAGCTTGGTTTGAGTTTTAAAAGGAAAAAATAAGTTGATACTGATATTAAGCTTTTCCCTTCATCCATGGTCTTGATTTGCTTGGTATGGTGGTTTATATTTGCTATTTAATGTCAAGAAAAATTAAAAATTAAAATTATCATAAAATTCACCATCTATCTTTGTATTGTGCAACGCATTTTAGATGCCAGTGCTAACTTGTATGCAAAATTACTAAAATAACACAATTTGTGTTTCAGAGCTCATATATATATACTGTACAAAACTAGCCTGTCTTTATTTTATTTCTTGATACATGCACATTCCATCAACATTCCATCTACTATTGGCTTCTCATGAGTTAGAAAAAACCAAAAAGAATCAGAACCATTGGTTTCCCTATTATCCTCTCCTGTCTCTTTACCTTCAGTGTCAGTGGTTGCTTAATATAAGGAAGTAACGCAGGCAGGAGATGGTAAGATAGGCTTCCTTGGTTCTTTGTTATCCCTTGTTGCAGAGATAAAATACTTCACACCAAAATTAAGGAAGGAAAGGTTTATTTAGCTTACAGTTTTTAGAGGTTTCAGTCCATACCCAGGTGGTTCCAAAGCAGTGTGGTGTGGCTAAAGGGCAACCATCTTTGGCAGCCACAAGTGACAAGAGTGAAAAGGGCAAAAGGGGAGGAGCAGTGAGAGAAGACTTTTTCTGTCTCTTAATTTGTTTGTAGGCCATACACACTTGGGGGTGGCATGAACACCTATAATCCCAGCATTGGACCATGAGTTTTTCACAAACTCTAGAAGTCTGCTTCCATGACTGCATGAAGCTTTGGGGGAATATCCAGACTCAAACCATAACATTTGTGTTTCTTTGAATGCCTGAGTACATGTCAGAGTGAGTAGAGCCACATCTAGAGCTAGGAAGGGGAAAGAGAGAGGGAGAGAGAGAAGGACAGAGACAGAGAGAAGAGAAACAGAGAGAGACAGAGAGACACAGAGATAGAGAAACAGAAAGGCAGAGACAGTCAGAGACAGACTTCTTTTTGTAATTGAAGCCACTTCAGGTTTGGACATCATGGCCTCTGGGGGATGTCAGTATGTATATTAATCAGATGCATGTTCCCACAAGAAAAATACCTAAGGCAAAAAAGAAAATGTTTAGTTAGGGATATAGCTCAGTTGTAGAGCATCTGTTAACACATATAAGGCTACAGACTCATCCCTAGTGTTATGGGTCACATCTTGATGACTCCCCAAAGCCTCATGAACTCACTGGTGAGGCTTTGGTATAATACTCATCAGAGGAGGATTAGCCCATTGATGAATTTATACCTAAATGTGTATTGAGAGTAAAAACT
Source organism: Hydrochoerus hydrochaeris (assembly GCA_004027455.1). NCBI lineage: Eukaryota > Metazoa > Chordata > Mammalia > Rodentia > Hydrochaeridae > Hydrochoerus > Hydrochoerus hydrochaeris. The sequence goes on along the minus strand of PVLA01004371.1, from coordinate 82,273 downwards.
GGTCAGAGGAGGTGGGTCACTGGAGGGTTTGGCCTGGAAGGATATATTTTCCTCTCTCTTACCTTGATCTTCCTCTGGTTCCTGCAATGCCATGAGCTGTTTTTCCTCTGCAATGCACCTGTGCCATACTGCACTGCCTTGGAGCCAGCTGACTATGGACTGAAATCTTTGTAAACTGTGAGTCAAAATAAACCTTTCCTCCTTAGCTTTGTGTCTAGTATTGTGTTACAGTGATGAGAAAGTGACTAAGATACTCAGCACAAAGAAGAAGAGGGAGAAGGAGAGAGTAGATTATTTTGTTTATATTGTGGAGATTCAAATCCAAGACTGGGTGGTCCATTCATGTGGTTTCTGATGAGGGTGGTGAATAGCATGGCAAGAGTATGTGTCAGAGTGATTAGAGCCACATCTAGAGCTAGGAAGGGGCAAGAGAGAGGGAAAGAGAGAGATAGAGAGAAACAGAGAGACACAGAGATAGAGAGACAGAAAGACAGAGACAGTTGGAGACAGAGACAGAGACAGAGAGACAGGGAATGCCCCTAAAAGTATGCAACATCTCTAAATGTCCCCACCATCATCCAATCATAGCAGCACCTCTTTTCACCTAGACTCAGCATACCTACTTTGAACTTGGCTTAAGTCTTGCTGAACTCTTGTGTATTGTGAGTACACTGGGATTCTGGGTTCACATGATATTAGAAACACAACATATAAAGGAGGCAAGGCCATGCATATTATATGAAGATTCCATTGTACCATGGACTTTGCTCACAAAATATAAGCTCAGTAATAAAATTATGAAGTTTGAAGGTGCTGGTAGCAGAGAAAGCACAGGGCCTTTCTGAGCATGGGTAGCTATATATGACTGCACACTCAAACAACTTGCAAAGCTCAGCTGCACTGAGCAGTAACAGAATGTTTTTTGTCACTTTGCTGGACAAAAGTAATATAAAGTACAACTGCATCTTGCAATATGCTGTTCCAGCTTTCTATCTCAGTAGCTCAGCTATGATGCAGTCTGAGAAATGAATTCCGGCCCTATTTGTTGGTGAGTTTATTGGCCTAAAATTATCTTCCATTAAACTTCAGTGTGGTCAACAAAGCAGCATCTGGGTGGCCTGTGGGGCTTCTTGGACTTTTGCAATATTTCATGGGTGGGTGGAAGCAGCACCCTGCAGAACCTCCTCATCTACCAGCATTATGGGGTTCTGCCAGGCACCTTTGGAGACAATGCCTTCCTGTCTTCATTCTTTGGGACTATGGGGCTCTGCAGTAACAGAAAGGTCAGTAGGTTCCTTTAAGCAAGAAAAAAAAGAAAGGAAAGGAATCTAGTTTTCAAGTTATCTCCTTGAGATCTCAACTCCTTAGTGTGGCCTGAGTAATTTTATTATTGTTCCTACTGTCAATATTTTCTTGCTTTGCTTTTCATCCTGTCACATTTGTCTGCTTGTTACCTGTGACTACTCACTCTAGTCCTTCCCCTTACCAACCCCAATGGCTCTCAGGTTACTTTCCCTAAATTACTCTTTTGATTACCCCACTCTTCTTGAAAATATTCAGTGGCACACTGATTACATCCCTTTCCTTATTCTGCCATTCAAGACCCTCCAGAACTTGATCTCAACCTAAGTTTCCTTTTGTACTTTCATCTTTCTTTCTGGGAAGGAGACTAAACATGTATAATCCATCCCTCATTTGTGGTTCAACTTTGCTTTTCAATCCTCCCCCTTCTTTCACACTTTTTATATCCAGACATATCACTAGTACACGAATTCTATCTATAAAGCATTCTACCTCTTATCTACCTGTGGTCAACATCAAATAATAATAGATGGGAGGAAAGAGTTTGAGTAACAGTTTTGCCTACAGATTTAAACATTGATCACCTCTTTTGTTTCCCCAGAAAATGACCAAAGCTATTATTTATTTACAGTCTAAATATAATATACATTATCACAAAAACACATTAAAGAAAGATTTCATTTTTTACCAATTAAATCAGGAGAGATTAAAATAATTCAGCATCTTAAATTCATAAAGCATGGTCTGAGAAGATGGTGGAGTGATAAGCAGCAGAAAAAGTGCCTCTCTGAGGATTACCATCCAGATGCTGGAATATAACATCATGAGAAAGATAAGGAAGAAGGAAGTGGGCCCCTTGGACCCAGGAAGAATCTGAAGCATGAATTGAAGCCCCTGAAGAGAGTGAAGGGAGAAATTTCAACAAAGGAGATAGCTGGCAGAGCTTTCTCCTAGATGGGACTCACTATGCAAGGGGAGCTGTTCAGCAGTCATAGTGATGGAGATGGCTGGTGACCCTGGAAGCCTCTGCAGAGAGACGCAGCAGTGGAGAGGAGCAGTGGCAGAAAACAATTGGCTTGGAGCCATCTTGGAGATGGGCAGCCTAAGATTAGACCCAGAACTGCAGCTGGCTCTTTCTAGTGGCTACCAGCAGGGCTCAGACTCATGCAAGTTGCTCAGAAAGCGGTGAGCCAAATGTGACTGACTGGTCTCCACCAAAAAGTGCAGGCTTACTAAAAGTACCCACTACTCTGCCATAAAGCTATTGCTGGCACGCTGGGATAGATCAACATGGGTCAGGACTCTGTCACTGTAGGTTGTCTGCCAGTGAAAGCAGAGACAAACCTGGAAAAATATGGAACTTTTTTTTCCCCTATCTTCTCCCTCCTCTCTCTCACATTTTAGTTTTTGTTTTCTTTGTTTCTCCTTCATTGTTTGACCTTATTTTTATATAAGTGTAAACATGATTTCTAGCCTCCCTGTGGCTCTGCTCTGTTCTTTTCATACCTTCCTTTGCTCTTTCCCTCCAGTCTTCTATACTAGTTTTCCAAAGTTAGCATGATCCCCCTTGGTCCTCCTGCCTTACTTCTAATCTCTTCCTCTTTTTCCAATTCTCCATTTTTTTTTTCCCTTAAACTATATTGTTTTAACCCTTTAGGGCAAAACTGACATTATCAATTGACATATCATTGTATACTACATATAGTTTTCTGGTTTATACTGTTAAAAGTGGCAAATTAAGTGTTGGTTGAGTCTGTCATTTTCTGGCTGTGTTTGATGCTATAGCCAAAACTGATATAATTGTTCTAAACAGCTATTGGTCCTGGTATTTCATGGCTGAGACTAAGAGTACAGAAAATGTGGCACAGTGCCAAAGAATCAGGGACTAGGCCAAACAGCTTCCCATCTCCAACAGACTGAAGAGGTGGGATCTTCCAGCAGACTCAAAACTCAAAGGCCAGCTACACCTGGAAGATATCTCAGAGAGGTGTTCATCATCTAGGAGTCCTAAATACTAGCAATAAAACAACTCACCATAAGAAATTTACAAGCATCAGCCCAGGAATTAAACTTAAAAAAAGAAAGAAAAGAAAATGAGAAGACATTTAACAAAATTCAACCCCAGACATCTAGTTCACCAAAGGCAAATCCAGGGGTCAGTGAGGTGAGACAATCAGAAAGTCTCCCACCAGGCTTCTCTGAGTGGTAACAACAAAGCAATTGAATGAGGCTCTGGAAAAAATGAAATAAAAAATAATCTCTCAGATAACTGCAGAGATGATATCCAAAATAAGGACCATGCTTAGTGATTCTAGAGCAGACAGAGACAAAAACAAAAACAAAAACAAAAAAGATGAGCTTATGAAGATTATGGAAGCTTAGCATGGGAAAGAAGTAGAATCCATAAAGCAGATTTAAGCAGATAACCATAAGAATAAAAATTCCACTGAAAGTTACTCAAAGTAGATTAAGCCAGTGTGAGGACAGGATCTCAGATATTGAAGACAGGCTTGCAGTTAGTAACCAGGAAAAGAATATTTTCTCAAAAATAGCAAGGGACCATAAGAAATCAATCCAGCAGCTGCTAGATGAGACAAAGAAGAGTAACTTAAGATTGGTTAAGAATCTTGTATTCTATTAAGATGGAAAATACAGAAGAAATGGAAAGATTCCTAAATACATATGAATTACCAGAACTGAATCAAGAAGATATAAATATCCTAAATAAACCAATATCAATCAATGAAATAAAAAGATGTAATTTAATACCTATCAACAAAGAAAAAGCCTAGGCCTTGATGGATTCACTGCTGAATTCTACAAGAAATTTAGAGAAGATCTAATACCACTTCTTCTCAAACTCTTTAATGAAATTGAAAAAGCAGCACTACTTCCAAAATCATTCCTGGAAGCAAGCATTACCCTGATACCAAAACCAGAAAAGGACCCAACTAAGAAAAAAAATTACAGGACAATCTCTCTAATGAACATGGACGCAAAATTCTTCAATAAGATACCGGCAAACAGAGTACAGCAAAACATCAAGATTCTACACCATGATCAAGTGGGATTCATCCCAGGGATGCAGGGATAGTTCAACATACACAAATCAATAAATGTAATACACCATATTAACAGAGCCAAGGTTAAAAATCATATGATCATCTCAATAGATGACAAAAATTTTTTGACAAAGTCCAGCACCCATTCACGACAAAAACCCTAAAGAAAATTGAAATAGATGGACTTTATCTCAATCTGATAAAAGCTATCTATGACAAACCAATAGCTATTATTGTACTAAATGGACAAAAACTGAATACTTTCTTTCTAAAATCAGGAATAAAACAAAGATGTCCACTATGTCTACTCTTATTCAACACAATCCTGGAAACTTTTGCTAGAACAATTAGACAAGAGAAAAAAATAAAAGGAATAAAGATATGAAAGGAATAAGTTTAACTATCATTTTCAGATGGCATGATACTCTACATAGAAGACCCAAAAAATTCCACTAAAAAACTGGTAGATTTAATAAGCAAATTCAGTAGCAAAGTGGTTTACAAAGTCAATACTCCAAAATCAATGGCTTTCCTGTACATGAATAACAAACTCTCTAAGAGAGAGATCAGGGAAACACCTTTCCCAACAGCACCCCAAAATATGAAATACTTAAAATCATGAGGAACCAGCATCTAGTCATTAGTGGAAGGTGTGAATAGACAAAGCTTACAAAGGAAGTTTCAGAATCCCTGGTAACTCTATTCAGATCATGTAAGTCCATGTATATTTATTCTATGGAAATCATTGAGAAATGTGCACAAATATTCTCAAAGACCTTTAAAAGAGAGATATAAAGGTCCAACAATGTGGAACTAGTGAAATAAGGTTATTTAAAATTGCTAGGTAGCCATTAAAAATTATGTTTTAGGAAAAAATTCAAAAACACAAATAAATGAACTTTATATGCATGATACTATTCAATCCTCATTATCTTTACTATGGATTAGAAAACGGAAATAGATATTTTAAATAAATTTTCAATGTCATGCGGTTCATATAGAGTGAAGCCAAACCCTAAGCCACTTAAGCTAAACTCCAAAAACTGGAATTAATCACCATGCAACAAACTTGGAATTAGGACACAAATTTTAAGTGGTCATTAACATGTCAGACTGATGTTCATTTCATTCTTGTATGTTTTTAATTTTTTTGTCTTTAATTTTTGCTATTCTGGGGAGTGGTAGTGTTGCCTGACAGTTTATATTTGCACATTTCTAACAACTAAGTTATTGGAAATTTAGAGATCTTCTTTCTCAGTGAGGTACCTCTTCAAGTCTCTTGCTAATGCTTCCATTAACTTGGTATTTTCTCTTATTAATTTGTAGGAATTGTGCATGTTATGGCTGCATACTTAATTTTCATTGCAAATATTTTCTATCCTGTAGCTTGTTTCTACTCTCTTCATTGTTTCTCTTTTTCAACAATTTCTTGAGGAAAATATTAGTTATACATCCAGAAGCAGAAACAAGATAGCACAAACATGACACCATCATTTGGACTCAATGATTATCACCCATGGCCAATTTTGTTTCATCATTAACTCCCCATCTACTTCTACTCCTCTTCCCACCTAGGTTATTTAGAAGTAAATTGTGAGCATAATATTTTATCAATAAATACCTCAACATACATCATTAATAAAATTTCCTTTAAAAATTCAATTTTATTACCATACCTAAAAGATTCTAATAATGAAAGTTTCATTATTTGCAAAATAGTCAATGTGTTTAAATTTTTTATCCAATTATCTCAAACTTTATTCTGTTACATTCCAGAATTTTGAACAAAAGTCAAGGCCTATACTCTGCTTGGGAGAGTTAAGACTCTTTTGATCCATAGTTTTCTTGTTTCTTTTTTCTTTCTTGCCATTTATTTAAGAAACTTACCATTTGTCACTTAAATTTCCAATGCTTTGGATTTTGATTATTTCATTACCATGTGTTACTTAATACACTCCATATTTCTGTCTTTTCTGTGAATTGTTAAAGCTAGAGAACTCATCAGTTTTGGGTTCAATATTTTTTTGATAGGAATACATTCTATGTACACACTAAGCACATATTGCCTACTCGTTTCCTTCTTTGTGATATTAGTAAACCATTGCTCAGATCCATTATTAGGCACAATCCATACATTTTACTTAATCTCCACTATTATATGACTTCATTAGATCCTGCTATTTACCTAAAAATTTGATGTTAAAAGCTGACAAAATGGATAGAAACAGAGAAACCTCCAGTTCATTTTGTGTTATCCAGTTATCCAGCTGGCCAACTATAAAGGAATATGTTATGATTGTCCATGAAGTACATACAGCATGGTACTAGAGGACAGTAAGGAAGAGTCATTTTTTTATGTGTTCATGGAAATGCAAATGGTTTTGGCATAAATTGTGCAAAAGTGCTCTAAAAATAAAACTCATTGACTCCTGATGAAGGAATCACTTTGACTAAGGACCCTTTAGAGACAGATAATCAATGGGTCTCTCCAAACTTGTAACCTCAACGAGAGCAAAATGTGGCACCTCTTGTGCTACCTGCCTAGGTTAAAAAAACAAAAACAAACACACACACACACACACACACACACACAAATACAGCAAAACAAAACAAAGCAAAACAAAATGGAGTTATGTAGCTGTCAGGTACTGCCTCTGCCTGGGCATGTGAACTGTAGCATGCTTTTATACAACAGCCTAAGCTGCTAGGTAGAATAAAACACAAGAGATTGCTATTGAGCAAGAATTTTCCTCTTTGAGAATCAACATCCAACATTTCCAATAAAGATCATTTGTTTCAGCAATAGACAGAAACATAGGACAAAGCTAATCTAGAAAAGGATGCAAAATCCTTTGAATACAGGGAAGATGAAAATAACAGTAGGTAATTGACAGAACTTGGTTTTGCACTTTGAAAGCATTTTTGCCTGCTAGACACATGCATCATTGATGTGGCAGTACAAGAGAATAAAAGGTGCTACCTTTACAGGATTCTTTTTAGGAAAATGCTAAAACACAGACATTGTGTTTAGATTTCTAGTTTTATTAATGATTTCAGAAGAAGCTAAGCATACTCAAAAACAGCTCTAAATTAGGGGGATTGAAGGCCAGGAATTAGAATCCAGAACAAACAATGAAAAAAATCTAGAAACTCATAATGCAACTTTAGTATAACAAAATGTACAACCCATCTCTGGGTTCATAGAAAGAAAACAAGTTATTCAATGTTGCAGGCATTAAAACCCTATACAAGTAGGGACTAAGTCTATCAGTTACTGCTAGATCCAACACAATGCCTGAAATAGAGTAAGTGTTCAACAAAAATGTATTAGATGAACAAAAGCTCTAAAACTAAAACAAGTCCTAATTGTGAAATAAAACCTAAAAATGGATAATGGTAAGCTGAATCCTGATACATTGTCACTTCAAAAATCTTGTTGAAGCTACTTACTAAGTGTTGGGTTGATATTCCCCTTGTCTAGAAAGTTGTAAAACAACTGGAGAAGGTCCAGAGCCAAACCTGACTTGCTGCAGATTACAGAGAATGACAAGTGGATTTACTGTTTGCATTCCTATCTCTCCCTTTTGGTGAGCAGTTTCCATTCCAATAGTCTTCTCATTTTTAATTTATTCTGATATTTATGTAAATGATTTAATCATTTCATGCCAGTTTAGCCTTTGGGGTGTCCTTGACATGCATTTTTGGATTGCCCTTCACATATATTACATGCAAACTGGCCCCAAATCATTCCTCCTGGTGTGAGCCTCTTAGGTAAGAATTGTGGTTTCACTTCTCGCTCCAGAAACAGCCTCCTTCCCAGACTCTGTTTAAAACCAGCTGCCCCCGCCTGCATGTCTTCTGTAAGCTTGTCCAGACATGGGGAACATCATTAGGCCAGGTCTTCCAGTCATTCCATTGCTTGGAAAGCAATCATTTATAGGCGTTTGGTGTTTTGTCTGACATCCGTTTGATGCTAGAGCTCTAGTCTTTGTCTCAATGAATCACTTGTCAGTGAAGGTTGTAGCAGCAAAGGTTGTCAGTGAAGGCTGGATTTCACACCTAAGGGAAGGGTTGCCTGTGATGTAAGTGATCTTAGGCTTTTTGAAAGACCACAGGGTGCTCGCCCACCCTCCCCATCCCATGAGGAAACAGGGAAATGAGGGAGACTAGGAACCTGTTGCCTATCCAAGGCTTATTTTGATTTGTCTCCACTGGCCCAGGCAGGTTTTCTTCTCTGGGGAATACAGTATCACCTCCATGGTTGGAAGGTGTAAAACTACACTAAATATTTGTGTAGAATATTTTGAAAGCACCAGATAGAATTTTAAAATCTTTGTAAAAGAGATCTCTTTTACAAAAAGATCTCTTTGTAAAAGAGATGAAAAAAAGAAAAGAAACAGGATTCACCATTCTTTGGTAGTATGCAAAAGCTAATTTTTCAGAAGTGCAACTTGATGGCTACATCCATGTTGTTTTATGTCTAGCTGGAGTAGTAGGGGAGGAGGGAAGGGGTCAGGTTATAAACCTGGTTGAGACTAGCAAAGCATCAAATCTAACTGATCCTTTCTTTCTTTATTCTCCAGAGTACCAGTGTCTCAAATATATATATATATGCAAGTAAAGTTGATTTGAAAACCACAAGGCCTACAGTAGCTCTCATAAGAAATTGTTGTTCATATAGTGTCCTACAGAAACACTCATGTGCAATCTGAGGATGTGAGCTGAGCAAGAATACCACTAAGCCTGAAAAAACCACAGATGGCCTTTCTAAGCTAGAATCCAGTAAACAGAGCATGCCTCATGGAGCAGAGATGGAATGCTAGATGAGATTACAGAGGAAAATGGACAGAAAATCATGAACTTTTAAATTCACTGTTTTGTCAAAAAAAAAAGGAGGATACTATACAGGTTGATGGGGAGAGTCTTGTTGAAACTTTCAAGCTCTTCACCTAGGTTTCACAGAAAGTCACAGGAAGAGGTTGTCACAGACAGACAAATTCTCAGGATAGGATGGAATTTCTAGATCTGATGAAACAGTAGGTGCAAGGGAAGTTTTAAAATGTTAATTCAAAGAGAATAGGAAAGAGAAGGGGAACTGATATCCCATCTGAACCTTCTGAGTCTTACAAGGGATCCTTTTCATGTACCTAAATTAGTACAAAGGAGTGGGGGCAGGGTAGAGTGCCAAAACTTGGGCTTATCAGTCACTTCATGCATCTGAGCTGGAAAACATTTAGCCCTGAGATGCAAATCATTTAATCACACTGACTCAGTGAGGACCAAAAGCTGTGAACCCTTGGGAGCCAGGAATTCCCAACCTGATGTGGTAATACATTTCACAGCATGAACTTCAGATCTCCAACTGAGGCTGGGGAACCAGAGAAGGCAGGGATCTGATATTCTAGTTTCTGCATAACAAAGACGGGCCCGCTCTTTCAAACACACTGAAAATGAGGGATTCCAAAGGGCAACTCTCACTTCCAGCCCCACCTCCCCATACATACCTTTCACCATAACTGTTTGCTCCATTAGGTCGGAGGTTAATGAAAATGCACTATAAAATTATAAAGATGATGGCTGGCATGAATTTTGGATTTTAAAGAGTGTATATATGCAATCTGGACATGAAGAAAACCACAGTTGCTTCCAAATCATATACTTTTCTGTCTATACTTTGGATAAGTCTGAGATGTTTTAAGAAGTTGATAACTGCTCTTTCCTTACTTTAGAAATGAGAGTGGGAATGCAGGTCATTCTTGCTTAGAAGTGAACTGTCCTAAGCTCTCATAGTCAAAGAATAAGGGTAAGGATAATATTCCATTTGGGACCAAACAAGAGTTAGAATTTACATTTTTCATCTTCTATTAATTTTTAAAAAATTTTTTTTATTTTCCTTTTTTTTTCTTTGTTCCATTCACCACTATTTGATTTTACTTTCCTACTATCTTTTCTAGATTACTTTTATTCTTGGGGATGGAACTCTAAATACATAGTATTTATTTTCCAGTTAATTAAAAAAAATCTACCAATTTTTTAAGGGATTCAATCACCATTGAAAGAAATAGTTGCTAAACAGTGCTACTCTTGAGTTGCTTCTATGACCAGTATTATAAAATGGCTCTTTGAAGGGATGATACTTTTAACATCACAGACCTGTTCACTTGATCTGAAGGAAAGTAAATTAAGCTCCCTGAAAGTAAATTGCTGCTGAAGATAAAACAAAATGGAAGATGCTTGCTTATTTTTCTGTTAAGGTTTTTACAATGGCTCGAAAAAAATGTGAATTAATCTATTTTGGCAGCAAAGCAGCAAAACTTATTTTAAAGACTTAAACAGGCCACATAAATATAAACAGAAGCCTAGGATTCACAGTGCTAATGACGAAAGGATTCAGTCCCAAAACACCAGTTCTACTCAGCGTTTATTTTCATTTGATGACAGTGGGAATCATATATAAATCAAGGACAATAACAAGTTCTTCTTGCTTGGCAAAGGTCCACATGAATCTGTGAACCCCTAAGTATAGACAGTTTTTTTAATAGAAAGACAGGGCAATATGGCAGTTAATAGCAACCAATACTGTATAAACTACAGTAGATATAAAGTTTTATATAAATTAATTGCCATTTTAAAAAGGCAACTGCTGTAGCTAAGAAGGTACAAAAACTGGGAACTTCCATAAATATAACAAGAAGCTAAGTGAAGAAATACACAACAGACTTTTCCCTATATAATCTTTGAATATTCAAACTAAGACACCTGTGGCATTTTACTGGAAAGCAGGAACAGGACAGACACCCCCACCTCCCAGCCCCTACCCACCCGACCAGGCCCCACCCCTCCCCCACAAGGATTTCCAAACCACGGTGAATTCTAGAGTTACAAGGACAGGATGCCACTCTCAAAGCAGCAAGACAGTGAGCTCCGACCTGCTAGACAAAGAAGGAGCCTTATTGACAGTTGTAAAGCATTAGGCGTCAGACAGAAACTTGTCAAAAACAGCTGTTGTTGGGTACTGATTGATAATGTTTTCATTCTGACGGCTGAGACGCCGCAGACAGTCTTGGGTCTGAGGAGAAGCCCATCACTGGCGCGCATATGAACACACACAGACAACAGGGAAGTCATTTAACAGATGGCTTGGGCACACTCAGTCACAGTATCTTAAAAAGACAACATTCTAGAAGCAAGGCCCAATAATCACTTATTGTTTCATAGAAGATGAGCAAAATAGGATGAAATAAAATCAGGAATTGTGTGACTGGTTATCAGAATACAAGTTCTGTGCTGCTCATGAGTGTGAGAAATATTCAAGAATGTTGCAGGCAAAATTGTACATACTATGGGTCTTTCATGATCCATGACAGTGGAGCAGCATAAAGAAGTGTTGGCTGTTTCAAAGGTGATGATGTCGTTAAAAATCTGTTTGTAAGATTAAATCACAAAACCGCTTTTGAATGATGTAAAGGGTCTGAAGTACATCAGCTAGAGAACTACAAGGTTTTATGTTATCCTTTAATACAGTGGAAATCTGTGGTATTTGGGTATCAGTCTACACTCTTAAAAATTACTGCTCAGGTGTAAGAAGCAATTTTCTATTATTTGGCCACTTTGTATTTTAATAAGTGGTCAAAAGCTATAAAATGTGCCAAAGAATATTTTATCTATGAACTTCATATAGATTATTCCTGATTTAGAAAAGGTCAAAGGCATTAAACCTTACTAAAACTACATTTATCTCTATGCAATTTTATAATTTAAATAACATGGAAAAAATTAATTCCAAGGACTGAATCGAGGCCCTCAAATTATTTATCTGCTGCAGCCCCAGCATATTTTTAAGGGCACAATGAAACCCCTGAAAATAGAGGTTTATATTAGAAATACTGATAGACCTTTAACTATTAGATGGAGGCTTTAACAGACTCCATTAAACTACATTAGCACTTATACAGATGATTCTGTCTTTGATATCTTTGCGAAATCCATTCCAGCTTAAACCCAAATGAGTATAAACTTTACTTTGCTTGGCTGTTTTAAAATTTTAATTTGGCTGGGGATTTTGTTCAGTGTCACAAGCACCTGCATGGCATGTACAAGGTCGTGAGTTTGATCCCCAGTACAAAAAAAAATTAAAAAACCAATTTTTAATACATTATTTTAAAAATTATTTTCCCTATTTGAAACACTTGAATTTTAGAAAAAGGTATGTATATTAAATTGCAGTTTGATTTAATGCAGATTAATTATTCCATTAAAAATATATGAGGATACAATCAAATGTATTCAGCGATGTATGCATTGTGCCTAAATTTCCTTCAACTCCTCAAAATTTAAATCAGTGTCTTTTGCTCTTAAAAGAGGGAAGAAAGTGAGACCTCAGATATAATCAAGGGAAAACTATGCACCTGATCTTTAAATTCCTCAAAGGTAATATTCCTTTATGATAAGATGATAAAATTAGAATTTTTGGTACTCATTTTTCACTCATATTCTATAGTGTCAGTATATAAAAAAATAAACAAGATAGAGTTTTTAGAAAACAAAAAGAAAAACAAAAAAACAGATCCCAAGAGATCTTTAAAAATGATATACATATTATGCGGAGTCCCAGTGACATAATACTCCACTCCTAAATCAGGGAAAATGAGTCAAGGTACTGAGAATTTCTGAGTTCTGCATCAGGGATTTGATTTCTGTGAGCCATGAATTCCATCCATTTTTGCACAAAGTAGATTAGAAATGCTTAGAACAGAAGGAAGAGACAGGCGGTGAAGATAATTAGTGGTAAACAGAGAATAAATTCTCTCTCAGTAGTGTGTACTTGACATTAATGCTGATGATAATTTACCTGACTTACAGAATACTCACTTTAACATAGAGAAAAGAGTCTGAAATAACTAGTGAAATAGACAGTGGAGTCATGATAGTCTTGATAACAACATAAAATTAAAACAAGAAACTAACATGAGAGCTTCAAGGCCTTTTGGGAATCCACTTTGTTCCTGCCAGATTTCACATTCTCATAGCTTCATGGTCTTTTTCTTCTAACAAACTTATCAGCTGAGAGAAGCTGTCTTTCAGCACATCCATGTCATCCAGTGAGCAGGGCTGAAGAATCCAGCGTTTTCCTCGTGCAAGTGGTTCAAGTTCAAAATATTTTTTGATCTTGAGAAAAAAAAAAAAAGAGATATGTTATTGCTTATATTAGCAAATTTCCCATAACAAAATTGTGAATGATGAAGCAGAGGGATTTCAAGAAGAATTTATATGAATTATCATATCTCCATTAAACTAGCTGCTAGTTTAATGGAGGTATATGCTGTGACCTAAAAGTGTTTTCATTAGGGCTAAGTGATCTGCTTGCAAGACATCATTCCATCTATCCCCTTCACAGCATGGGAGGTCTGATGGAGTCTCAGAAAGAGTTATATGCACTCTGTCACATTTCACACTATACTGCAGACACTTTTAAAATTTCAAGTGTGTGTGTGTGTGTGTGTATGTGTGTGTGAGGTATTAGGAATCAAATCCAGGACCTTTGCATTGGGCTAGCTCCTTTTAAAATTTTCTTTTTATTTTGAGATCAAGCTTTGCTAAGTCATTAAGTTGTGGAGGCTGGGATTGAACTTGTGATCCTCCTGCCTCAGCCTTCCAAAGTACTGGAATTACAGGAGTACACCAACATGCCTGGCAAAAAGTTTCCATATAATGAAAATAATGCTAGTAAAATAATAATAATAATAATAATAATAATAATAAAAATGCTAGCTTTTTACTATCTCAGACTGATGAATTATTAAATTGGTGAAAAGGCTAGGTGTGGAGATGCAAGCCTTTTATCTCAGCACTTGGGAAACTGACGCAAGAGGATTGCTGTGAATTTGAGGCCAGCTTGGACTATAATAGTGAGTTCAAGGATGGCCTGAACTACATAGTGAGACACTGTCTTATAAAAAGAAAAAGATATTGGTGATAACCTATGGTATGTACTACAGCAATTAATCAAGACAATTACTTTGACCATTAATTACATAAAATAATTCTAATCTAAATCACATTTTTCTCTATTTTAAATTTGTAGTATCTACTTCTGAGATCTAGAAAAGTGTTTTCTAGGAAAGAAGAAACTGAGTAAATGTGCACATGTGCATACAAATATATACATATACAGATAAAAAAATTTACACACATGCATAATCTTCCAGTTATTTTTCCTTCGTCTTGAATTTTCTGGAAGGAAAAAAACCAAGACCTTACCATAGGATATGTGGGGTATCATATTTGCTGTCCTAAAAACTTTATAGAGTCACAAGCCACTCCTGTTGTATTGGCTATGATACTAAGAGGATACAGTATTACCAACTCCTTTCTGTGATTCACTATCAAGTTGTTCAGACTTCCCGAAATATTGGTGATCCCAGAAGTATTGGTGATTGTCTCTCATAGGATATAATAAAGTCCAAACCTCACAAAGCCCCTCAATTCAGACATCCTAAATCACATGAGAACACAACTTTGTATTTACTGCCCAGCAAAGTTTTATAGAACATAAAATGTAGTCTGTAGCAATAGCAGAAGAGGCATTGTTCAAAGACATTCTTGGCCAACAAATTCCATTGGTTGGTCCAACAAATCCCACGTGCCATAGAAGATTCCAGGGTTTTACTTCAGTCAAGATCCGTGTCCCCTCAAAAAAAAAAAAAGGTCTTATGCCATTCCCAAATGAGGTTTCATTTTGCCAGTACTATTGTAAGCACTTAACAGCAGAGTCACTATCCAAACTGATATTAATGTGTGTGCACATTTTTCATATGAGCAAAAAGATGTATGATATATGAAATATTTTTATGTTCATTTAGGAATCATAAAAATGCTTACATTTTATAGTTTAAGTGTGCCCAAAAGTCCTCTTATAGCCTACGAATTAACAATAAATACAAATTTTAAACAAAAGAAGCCCAAGAGAATTGAAAGACTCTCATTACTTCTGATTCTGAAGAGTAATGAGAATTTTATTTATGGATCAGAAAACGAATCTATAACCCCAGAACAAAATTTTTTTTACAAATTTTTTTTTAACTCAATATATTTCATGAATCATGTTAAGAGGTTTCTCTAATCAAAAATACAAACTCTATTTATGTAGTTTATTTTCTTTAGGGATCTGAAAACAATTTATCTCCAAATGAATATGAAATTGCTTGGTGAGAACCAGCACTAGACACAAGCCTTGCCTCACATAGGGAGAAACTGCCAGTCAGCTGACCAGGAAACCCTGGGGAAGCAGAGTTTGGGAGCTGGACAGAGAAACAGGGAAAGAACATATGAAGAGATGTTAGTCTCCTTGCTTCTTTCACAAAAAGATACTCTCATACTCTTCAGTGAGCATAGAAACTGAAATTGCTATGTTTATGATATGCTGTGTATACACATATGCTGTGTATACATGTACATGCTACTAGGGATTGAATCCAGGGCCTTTGCACTGAGCTATATCTCCAGTACTTTTTAAATTATTATTTTTTAAAATTTTGGGACAGGGTTTTGTGAAGTCTTTAAGTTGTCTAGGTAGTCTGAAACTTTTCATTTTCCTACCTCAGCCTCCCAGAGTGCTAAGATCACCAATGTGCACACCCCATGTCTGGTTGGATTCTGACATCTGATCCATAATGTTCCCATCAACTGAACAACAGCACATAATACTCAAAATTTGGTACCTCAAGGAAATTGTAACTTTGTTACATTTTATAACTTCATATCTGAGAGAGCATTTTAATTACTGCTGGGAACAGCATCAGCTGTAAGACAGTCAATAATATTAAACAAAGAAAAATACAAGCCAGTAAATATATCTCATTAACAAGACTTTTTCTGAGTAGTTCACTTAAAAATTTCACAGAATTGATCCTGGGAGTACATTTACAGATTATATGAAACAATGCTGAATTTAAAATTTTATAAAACAAATTACTAATCTGTGATAGTCTGCATACCCAGCCAGAAACAAAAAAGTGAGATTCAGTTACCCATTAGGTAGGCTTCTAAGCCAATCATGAGACATACTTGGAAGAAAATAAAGATGTCTGTAGGTAGATATTTTCCAGAAATTGTTCCACCAAATCCTAAACAGGAGAGGCAATGGAAGCTGTTATAATGGGTTAGTCACTGGATAAAGGAGCCTAACGGTGTTAAGCTGACAAATATGGCTAGGAAACTTGAGATTCTCAGAGCTGTAATTTAAGTGGTTACCTAAATTACCATATTCATGCCACTAGTAGTCAAAGGATTCCTACAATTTATAATATCAATTTAAAAACAAGATTTGACATACTATGATCTTCAAGAATAGAGAGTGACTGCTGATGGACTATTGCTCTTCATTATTAAGTTTCATATGTATTTCTAAATGCAGTACAAGAGAGAGGGTGATGAAGATTTAATGCTGTAACTAACTCTTGTATTAGGACATTTTTATTTTGTTTCCTTTTATTAACCTGAATTTCAAATTTTACTTCCTCAGTATTATTATTATAAAAATTACTCAGTCACATTTAACTTGTCTACTATTACCTTTTTGTTCTTGTACATATCCTCTTAAAGAATGGTGTTTTAAGTTTGACCAACATAAACAATATAGTTACAGCTGATAAATGCTTTTAAAATGTAAAAACTGCCTATGATTTAAGATTATTTTATGATAAAGATAATTGTGTTTTTGTTTTGTTTTTTGAGACAGGGTCTCACCATGATGAAGATAAATTATTTGAAGGACTTATTCTTCTCAAGATAAAAATTTTGAGACAGTGTAAGGGAAAACAAATCTTTTGAATACTATCAAATGCTTGAATGTCATGGTTAGCTAGAAACTGCTGGAAGGAGACAGTGACTATTTCATGTTGGCTCTGGAGACAGCACTTGGGGAATGACATCAGAATACAGCTGCCTGGCAACCTGTGGTCATTTAGCTATTTTCGGGATAGCCACAGAGAGTGGGTATTTGTTAGTTGCCATGTGTCCACCCTAGAGATAGGAAAACAAAGCCACCGTTAGTAGCCAACCTGTTTTAACTGTCAGTCCTTCCTCACTTGTGCTACTGTAGGCTGACCACCATGCCTTTATTCATAACTGCATTAACTATAAACTCTTAAGTTTAATAGAAAAGAACCAACACCATCTCCTTGTTGTTAATGTTTATAGTAGTTACTAAACCTGTGACAATATCACAGGAGATCTGCTCATGGGGTAGCATATATTTTTTGTTTCCTCCAGTAGTGAAATCATAGGATAGTCCTTACCTCGTTATTAGACTGCTAATGAACTTGATACGATGGGCACTGATTTCTGTCTTGCCCTTACTTCAGCTTTAAAAATCTTACTTTCAGTTCTTATGAATCCAATGTGACTAACTTTTTAGGAGACACAAGAATAGTTTCTGAACTATAATGATCTTTTATTCTTAAAAACCTCAAACTTTACTTTATTTATAATGATAAACTGCTTATTTTCTATATTTTTGTTATTAAGCCATGTAAGTGATATGTGTCCTGGGATGACCTTGTTTTTATATGAAAGAGGCTCTAAGCATGGGTATTTATAAACAGAGGTTTGACCCACATGAATATGTGGTAAGATATTAAAAGAGAATCATGATATATGACATTTTTTAATTGTGTGAGACTCTGCCATGCATTATAGACAATGCTACCCCTAGTTGTAAGAAACCCTTCCAAAGTGTAAAATGTTGCCTTGGGGAGATTGTGCCCTATGAGGAGCTTGTCCTGTAACCCTTGTGGAATGCAGGTTCCTCCTGCCCCAGCCTGCAACTGTTGATGGAAGCTGCATCCTCCATACTTCTTCTGATCCCTATCAAGGAACAACACTTGCTTCCCTATGAAAAACTGGCAGATAACCAACTCCTCTTTTTTTTTTTTAACTTTAAAGACAATAAAACCAACCAACCAACCAACCAACCAACCAACCAACCAACCAAAAAAACAGAATAAAGCCAATCAGAACAGAAAAATGAAAGTGATACAGGAATTGAAAACAAAATAATAAATCAACAATGGGTACCATGCCTCTTGTTATCTTCAAAATAGCTGCCCAGCCTCAGTTGTCTAATGGATAAGGGATTGGCCTCCAAAAATAGCTACCTATACCATCAGACATAATAAAATCAAACAAAACAAAATAGAATAAAACAAATCAAAATAAAATAATGAAAGCATTACAGTACTTCAAAACAAGATAACAGGAAATCAACAATGGCTACCATAACGTATCTTGTCTTAAAATAGCTGCCCATGCCATCAGACATAATAAAATCAAACAAAACAAGATAGAATAAAACCAAAGCAAACAATACAATGAAAATGATACAGGAATTCAAAACAAGATAATAGGAAATTAATAATGGCTACTACCTTCCCTTTTTAGACATTTCCTTCCCTATCACTTTCACAGTACCTATTATACATTTTGAATCCCATTAACTCCTTCAGTTTTTTATACTAGGGAGACAACATGATGTTCACTTATATGAGTCTGACCATTTCACCCAATGGCATGATCACAAGTTGCATCCACTTAGCTACAAGAGCTTCACAATTATCCTTTTTTATAGCTGAGTAGCTTTCCATTGTATAAAAATGCCATGTCAAAAAAATGCCATGTCTTTCTTATCTATTCTGCAGTTGATAGGTAAGCTACCCCTGTTTTTTTCTGGTTCCTTGTCACACGGAGCATTGGTCTCTCTCCTTTGACTGTCTATGAACCCCATTTCAAGTTAAATGTGTACCTTGTATAAAGCATATTGATGGATCCTGTCTTTTGATTCACTCTGCCATCTACATTAATGGTTATGGCCAACATGTACTGCCTAGTCTCTGCCATGCTATTTTCCCACTGTTGGGTGCCTACTTTTCCCCTCCATTCAACTGTCTGTCCCACTTAGTGACCCCCTTCTGCTGCTGTTTTTGGAACAATGGTCTTTTTTAATTCTCTCTAGA
The DNA here is from genome assembly GCA_004027455.1 of Hydrochoerus hydrochaeris. Taxonomy (NCBI): domain Eukaryota; kingdom Metazoa; phylum Chordata; class Mammalia; order Rodentia; family Hydrochaeridae; genus Hydrochoerus; species Hydrochoerus hydrochaeris. The sequence continues at coordinate 62,898 of PVLA01004371.1, read as the reverse complement.
ATATCCTTCAGTATTCTTTGTAGGGTTGGTTTGGTGGTCATGAATCCCTTCAGTTGTTGTTTGTCATGGAAGTGTCTTGTTTCTCTACTAATTCTTAAAGACAGTTTTGCAGGGTACATCAATCTGGGTTGGAAGTTGTTTTCTTTCAGGACTTTAAATATTTCACTCTTGAGTTTGTCTTCTTGAGTTGATGATTTGTGATGAGAAGTCTGTTGTGGTTTTGATGGGTTTTCCTTTATAGGTGATCTGTTTCTGTTCTCTAACAGCTTTTAAAATTTTGTTCTTGTGTTGAATTTCTAGGATCCTGATTATTATATGTCTGGGTATAGATTTGTATGTTAGTTTCGTTTCTATTGCTTGGGAAGTTTCCTGCTATTCTGTAGATAGCCTCTTTACACCATTTGTGTTGACTCCTCTTTTGCTGACACCTACCATCCTCAAGGTTAGTTTGCCATAATTTCACCTTCTCTTGAATGAGACTGTGGTAAGCCAACAAAGGTAGCAGGGTTATGCTCTACTCTGTGCTAATGTATGGGGTCCCACTGATGAGAACTCAATACTGTAAAATAAAAACCAAGGACATCAACAGCCTGAACAGATCACTGTCTTTGTCATTTATACAGTATTATAACATTACCCTCTATGCTTTTCAGCAACCATAAAGGACAGTTTACTAAGGGTGTTTTCATTCATTTCTAATACTTTTATAATACTTTAGCTAGAAGTAAGAAAAGCAAATGAGAGACACATTACACAGAATAGTTCTTGCGACATGGAACTAAATTTGAGTAAGAAATATCTTGACAAAGGGCTGCTAAGTGAGACTTCAGAAATAGAGGCACATCCTTTTTCCATCTCTGGAAAAGGGATCAGGTGTCATATGGGAGTCTAGGTCAACAACTTTAGTTCCTTTGCATCAACAGTGATAGATCAGCAGCTAATGCAGTCAACAAAATATGGTCTCAAAACAGAGTCAGAAAGATCAGCTGCAGTCACAGGACTTGACAGGTAAAAGCATAAGTTGGAGGATAATGACACAGGGAACATGATTAACTTAATTATTATGAACCCATTTTTACCTTTTTATAATTTAAATACACAAGATGCCTGCTGCGTATTTTGCATTTTTCAAAGAACTATGGAAGCAATGGTTTTTCAGTAGGTTTGTACTGGTTTTAAATGGGTAAAAGTATAGCCCGGGCATCAATTCATTGGATGCTAAGAGAACCTGAACTGAGATTTTATAGGATCTTTTCTATAACTGTTAAAAAGGGAGTGTGACTTTGTTCATCTACATCCTAAATACTTTTATCCTTAGAACAGACATACCTAGTGTGCATGCCATGGTGGAGGAAAATATTTGTATTGACAGTTTCTTGGTGCACGCTAGGGCCGCTGATATCAGGCAAGCAATAGTTCATCATAAGCTTTCTCTTTCTAACTCCAGGTACTAGGGTGTCAAAACTGTGTTAATTCACAAAATTAGTTGTGGTTTGGAGTGATCACACCATAGAAATCTGTAAGTGCAAGTAACCAGTTCTTTTTTCTTTGTAGAAAGTTGGTTGTTAAATGTTTACAGCACATTACTGAGTGTATGCATCTTGTCTGTGTGTTTGCTGTGAACCTCTAACACTGATGCCTTAATTACAGACAGTCCTGGCACCAGCTTAACTTGGTAACCTTCCCCAAAGTCAGAGAGAACTTTGCCCACACCATGGCTCCAGGACAGGTCTAGAGATAAAGTGGTAGGACATCATTAAGATTCTTCAGAGTGCATTCTTGGCAGCTTGTTCAAAGAAAGGTTAGTCTAGAGAGCAGCCCCAGCTGTTCCCCTTTCATTGTACTGCTTGGAGGATTTTAAAATTCTTATAAAGCTACTAAATATGTCATTAAATACAAAAATAGTACAAATAAAACTAATAAGCCACAGTTCCAAAGATATTAAAACACAGAATGGATATTATTTACTTTTACTGAGTAGTATTAAAAAAATCTGAAAAGGACTACTTGATGCTAACCATTATCATACTATTGTTTTGGGTGTGAAAATTATAATAAATATCCATTTCAAGAACACTATGTATAACAAAAAGTATGCTTCGCATAAGATAGCTTCTTTCTTATGGAAACTATGTTCAGTGCAGACTACCTGACTTTGGAATACATAAAACTAGGCAAATGACTACTATATGTTACTGCCTGTGAATAAGGCCTGCCCATAATTATTATGTCTTCTTCTCTAGTATACAGAATGTTGCATGTTGGGACAGTAATTATAGAGAAATCCTGTCTTTCACTGCCTAGGAGAACTTAGCATATCCTAGGATGGCCAAACCAAATGACTTCATTTGCTTTGGTGGTAGAACCTAGGATCTGGTAACTGCTCCTGTTTTTGCTTCAAGCTGCTAATCTAAAAGTACAGAACAAATTACAATTATTTTCTCTTGTTAGTATTCCTGGGGTCTTGTTTTAATTTACTACCTAAAAAGCCTGCTTATCAGACAACACTTGAGAGCACAATTAGGTATGGATGCTTCTTATCTTCAGGGACTAATGGAAGATACCAGTATTCTCATACCTGTACCCTCTTCTAGACCAGTTGTGCCATCCAGCCCTCTACAGCTTAAAGTGATTTTTATCTGCAGGCCTTTATTCCAACTCTTCCTTCTAATCCAAGGTATCTCTATCTGCAGGTAATAAGGATTAATTTATAAATAACTTCTCCTTTAAGACCCAGCTGAAGTTGTCCTATCACATGAAGGGGATGCCTTAAACAGTAACGGCTTTTAGAGACTGAATGACCACACTGTAACCCAAAACCCACTTAGACCCACTTATTTTTCACACAGTGCCAACACTGTAATTAAACCTGAATACTGAGGTTTTAGTATAGAAAAAACAACTGTTATCTGATGCTCAGCTGCTGGGGTAACTTGGCTTTTGTGCCAACAGAAAGTGTGTGCTTGCTGCTACAGGCATGCCATAGGCATGGGTATAGAAAAACCTTTTAAATTTAGAAGAGACTTCAATCACATTAACCTTTGTATGTATCCTTCACAGCATTCAAGCATCATAAATTTCCTTTAAATAAAGTGTTACTGGGAGATAAAATGCTGATTCATTAAGTATTATCTATGGCCTCCTTCATGCCATTAACAGCAAAGTCAGGTATTTGCCACAGATAAGGTATATCCCACAAAGTTTGTAATGCTTACTCCTAGCACTTTACAGAGGGGGGAGAAAAAAAAAAAAAAAGCCAACCTCTGGCCTAGACCATTCTGCAGCTTTCTGCTTTGTCTAACAGGAAGGCACTAGGAGTGCTTGGGAGGAGTCCGGGGCATCAGCATCTGTTGAAATCAGACTGACCTCAGCTTGCTCTTTTTCTGGTTTTTGCTCACACTTTAGTGGGACAAGGAATTTGTCTTTCCCAACTTGGCCAGACTCCAGTTTTGATATCAGGTGCTTGCACTGTGGTAAAGCAGCAGGAGGGTCAATTCAGCAAAGCCATATCTTCTTTTCGTTTGGCCTTGGTTTCTTGTGTGTAGAGACTTCCTAAAGGTCATAAGAACTAGCTACCAAGTTTCATACCAAATTCCCTAATAATATACCCTGTTAGGCACAGGGTCTAGTTTGAGATTTTTGGTGCTCTTAAGCAACACGAGTTATTTCTACTTTGCAGTTTTAGAAATGAATACATAATTTATTGAATTTACATTGTCTAAAACCTAGTTTTCCCTGAAGGTTTTATATTGAATTTAAAATCTGTAGTAGTCTGTTTATATATTTTCAAAGTTTTAACAATCGTGTTCTAGGTACCTAAATACACTTTAGGTCCATTTATAATCTGAGTTTATTTAATCACATTTTATAGCATCACTTATAAGTTCAATACATCTAATTTTTAAGAAGTATTTTAGAATGTCAATCAAAATACCCTTGAGTAGTTGAGAATTCTTAAAAATTTCTTCCATTAAACTTATAAATTCCATGGCACTCAGGTTCTGGTGCAATCTAAATTACCATACTTTTCTATGGAAAAATACCAAATCAGAAATTTAATTTAATTTAATAAGTTTAAGAAACTAAAAAAGAGTATCTGCCAGTTTGACCTATACAGTATATCCTTAATAAAATATAAAAACTGCAGGTAATATTTTATCATTTTTATACTTTTAATGTTGAATATTCCAGAGTTAAAAATGACTTTTCATTAAGGAAATAATTTCCCATTCCAAATGAAATGAATCATAATTCTATGAAATTTGAGATTCTCATCTCACTGAACTCAGTATGGCTTTCAACTAAAATTTCTGGGGCCACACATTGACACATTAGTCCATTTTTTGGAAAAAAAGTTGTATAAGAAAAACCTTGGGGCGCCCAAAAGATGGCCGATCAGTGAGCAACAAAATACAAAGCCTCCCAGGAGAAACAACTCATTTGCCAGAATAAAACACCCTGGAGAGATCCAGACAAAGGGAGATGTATCCTCTTGACACAGGGAGAAATTAAAGCGTAAAAAAGCTCATCAAATACATCAGGACTACAATTGGAACAGTGAAAATTACGGGACACGGCGTTTTCGCTGCAACCCACCAAGTTTGCACTGGGCCTCAATTTGCGCCAGCTTGAATCCATGCTGGCGGGCAAGGCCGCAAAACTCATTCCTGCTGCCACTCATAGGAGCCACAGCAGCACTGAAGTCGGGGGTTGGGGAGCCCAATGGAGAGTGGAGCCAGCAAAGGGACTTTCATTAATCCACAGTCAGTGCTGGGAACAAGACTCCCCCCATTGGAAGAGCGCTACCAAATGAGCGAAATGTTGGAATCGGGCAGGAGGAGCCTCAACTTGGACTGACAGTGACTTCAGTTGGTTGCTCCTTCCCCAGAGCAGATTTGTGGAATTTGCTTGGACTGGGTCACGCCCCTGGCTGGGACCCAATGAGCTGTCCCAAATCGATTCCCTGCACCTAGCACACACTGACCTGGTGAAGGCCCCTGAAGTTTGTCTGGCTTGGTGGGGAGGGGCAGGCATACACAGCCTCTGCTTACACCTCAGTGAAAAGAGCAGGCAGGAGAGGGCATAGATCCCTTGCCAGCATGCTTTGGAGGAACCATGGCCAACAGGGAAGGGGGTTGGGACCACCACTGTACACCTGTATGGAGGAGGCCAGGACCATGACAGGAAAGAGAGGCAGGAGGAGGCCCCCTGCCCAGAATCCTGAGAGCACTGATTCAGGAGAGGGAAAAAAATGGGAGACTGAGGGCAGCAAACACGCAACATCAGACATGGCTTCAATGGACATTAAGAGATATCTTTGGGACCTTGTAGACAAGCTCAAAACTGAAATATTAAATCAGGTAAAGCAAGATATGAGTAGAGTAATAAAAGAAATGCTCTCAGAAAGCATCTCTCAGGAAGATACAGACGGAAGAAGGGAGGAACACAGAAAAAGAAGAGAAACATTCGATAAAGAATATAAAGAAAATATAAAATACATGAAGCAGATTCAAAGAGACTACCAGGAAATTAAAAACTCCATTGAAAGCTGGCAAAACTCCTTAAAAAGAACTAAGGATAGACTATCAAAACTTGAAGACAAGTTTGCAATGTGTGATCATTAAAGGAAAGTCCTCTTAAAAATAACAAGGAAACAGGCAGTAAAAATACAAAGGCTAGAAGATGACAAGAGAATCTACAATTTAAGAATAAAAAATGTGAATGAAGAAGCAGGAAAAAAACCCAGGAGAATTACAAAGGCTATTCATGGAAATAATTAAGGAAAACTTCCCAAGCATGGGAAAAGAAAATGACATTTGGTTATGTACAGAATATAGAACTCCAGCCACCTACAACCAAAACAGAGCTACACTCAGACATATAATAATCAACATACCAGAAATTCAATATAAAAACAGAATATTAAAAGCTGTCAGAGAAAAGAAACAGATTACCTATAAAGGTAAGCCCATCAAGTTCATGGCAGACTTCTCGACACAGACCATCAATCAAGAAGAGCTTGGAGTGAAGTATTCCGAGCTCTAAAAGAAAATAAACTCCAGCCCAGATTGATGTAACCTGTAAAACTGTCACTAGAAATTAATGGAGAAACAAGATGCTTCCATGACAAAGAGGAACTGAGGGATTTTGTGGCCACCAATCCAACCCTACAGAGAATACTGAAGGACATTCTAGAGAGAGAGAAAAAAAATACCAGAATTTTAGAAACAGTGGCAGAAAGGCCTCAATGAGCAGGGCAAGCAGTAGAATGAAGGAGAAAAGTAGACAAACAAAGGCAGAAAAATAGCATAGCAGAAATGAGACAGAGAAGAATGGCTAGAATCTCTAACACAGATGGCCTTGATATACTATATTGTTAATAGTGCACCAGGATTTAAAATCCACATTGCTCACACCACTCTTCTTAGATGTATTATATTCTGTTCCAGTCATTCCACCTGTACTAGATTTGAGGGCATAGACAGTTATCCCAAAAAAAGCAGGATATAGTACAGTAATCATTCTTAATTTCCTATTAACTTAATCTAAAGCTCTGTAAAACCTACACTGTTTTACCATGACTGATCGTAATCGAATCTGTTTAGATAGCTGTTTTGTATTGATAGATTTTACTCAAAGCTGTTATGATTGATAGTATCAAGTCTGAGAGTACAGGCAACTGCACTGAAGATGACAAGATTCACTAGGATACCTATTCTGGTTTATTACTTGCCTTTGAAGTTTTATACGTCTACAATGTTTTATTTTTACTAATACTGTTATGTATTGCTATATTCAATTATACTGCTATATTAAAAAAAAACAAACCAAAAACCTCAAGTTCTTCAAAGTTTGCTGCTGGATACAAGTTATCATTACTTATGAGGCAGATGTGACTGAAAAATATGGTGAATATTTAAATAAAAACATTTTTTACAATAAAAGACAAATTGCCACTAATCACCCTCAGAATACTTTCTTTTGCTTCACTCTTGCTATGTCCTGGGAGCAGTTCTGACACTTTCATTTTAGCTGCACTGTTGTGGCTGCCTGGACTTCCTGAATCAATTCAAAATGTTAACTTTTCAGAGTCATTTTGACTTTGGAGAAAAGCCAGAAGTTGCATGTGCCAGATCTGGTAGGTAAGGTGGATGAAGAAGAGACAGCATAGCGTTTGTATGAGTCTGCCTTTCCACTGGATGGAACTTGGCAACAGCACTCATGAGAGTTTTAATTATACCTCCTCATAAAGACACTCATGAAAGAAGACTTCCAGAACTGCTTCAGAAAGTGGCAAGAATGACGGTGTAAGTGTGTTTCAAACAGGGAGAGTATTTTTGAGAGGGATTAATGGCAATGAGTCTTTTACTGTAATAAATAACATCCACCATATATTCTGATCGCATTTCATATATATCTTTTCATAGTAGACAGTTTCCTAAAATTCTAATTTCCTGCTACTTTAGCACATATTTTAATATCTGTAATTGCTTTACGGATATCACTTTTTTGTATTTTCATGCTTAAAAACTCACCCTTTTAAAGTGTACATTTCAGCTGTTTTTAATATATTCACAGAGTTGTGAAACCAACATTACTAATTCCAGAATATATTTATCACCTTTGGAAAAGACTCTTTAACCATTAGCAGTCACTCTCTAGTTCTTTCTGCCAGCCCATGGCAATCATTGTTTTCTTTTTGTCTTTTATTTTCTTTCTCTATGGATTTGCCCACTGCAGACATTTCATATAGATGGAACTATATAATATATGGCCTTTCATGCCTCACTTCTTTCATTACGTTTCAAACCTTAACCACACTGTAATAGTTATCAGTACTTCATTCCTTTTTATGTTTTAATTATATTCCACTATATGGATATATTCCTTTTGGTTTGTCTACTCATCTGTTGATGGGCACTTGGGTTAGTTTACTTTTTGGCTGTTTCAAATACTGCTGGTATGTTCTGCAAGCCTATGTTTAGATTTCTCATGTCTTACCAAGGGAGTGGGATTTCTGAGACATATACTTTTAATACATCTTTGAGAAGATACTTTTACATGTGTCAGATGCTTTTTCTACATCTTTTGAGATGCTGTATATTTTGTTCAGATTCTATTACTACTGTGTATTATGTTGATTTTTTTTATATATAGAAATAGCCTTGTGTTCCTGGGATAAAATTCACTTGGCTATCATAAGTAAAATCCTTTTTTAATATGTTGCTGAACTCATTGGCTAGCATTTGTATCTGTGTTCACAAGGGATGTCGGTCTGAAGTTTTTCTTGTAATGTTTTAGTTTGGTTTTGCCATAACTGCAATCCAGTACTTGTGGAATGAGTTGGGAACTATTCTTTATTATTATGTTTGTTTTTTTTTGGCATAGTTTAAGTAAAATTATTAATTCTTTAAATGTTTTACATTATTTAGCAATAAAATAATAAAGCTTTCCTTGTGGGAAATGTTTTGTGTTTACTTATTACAGATCTACTTAGATTTTTTTTTTTTTACCACTTTCAGTAGTTGTGTCCTTCTAGGAATGTGTGCTTTTAATTAATCTAATTTATCCAATCTGTTGGCATACAATTTTTATAATATTTTCTTATAATTCTTTTTACTATCCTAAGGTTGGTAGTAATGTCTCCACTTCCATATTTTATGTTAGAATTTAAATTTTATTTTACTTTGTTAGTTAAAATTTACCTATTTTGTCAGTTTTCAAAGAACACTGGGTTTATTTTCAGCCTTATCTTTATTTTGTTCTTTTTTCTGTTTACTTTGAGTTTAGTTTGCTTGTGTTTTGCCTAGTTTCCTGAGGTTGAATTAACATTTAATTTTAAATACATTTTAATGCCATTCTACTGGATTTCACATCTATATATAAATTTGTTTCACTTTTTTATTGACTGAGTGCATGAGAGTTTTTTCATATTTTTCTCATTGTATAGGATTATAGCTGTTATAAATGTAAAAATGAAATGTAACTGGATTAGGTATGTGTCAGTTTTTTTTTCCCCAGTATTAAGGCTTGAACCTTGGCAGTACTCTACCACTGAGCTATATCTTCAGGTTTATTTATTTATTTTTTCTGTGTTGAGACAGACTCAGTTAATAGGCTGGGCTCAAACTTGTGATCTTTCTGCTTCAGCTTCCCAAGAAGCTGCGAATACAGGTGTATACCACTGCAACTAGCTTGCATGTCATATTTTATTTTTATATATATAAGAGTTAATGACACATACCAAGGTACAAAAAAACAAAGTGTTACATAATCAGCTTTTTAGTGAACAGGAGTAATAACCTTACAGACCACAGATAGAAGAGTGCCTTCTTTCCTTTCTGCATCTAAGACTCAACAGGGATGAACCATCTCCATAAATCTAGTGAGTTTATAGAATAACCTAGATTTGGATAATTATTCTCTATTTTTTTCATGTGTATGAGACCTTAGTTCCTTAAGGGCATAGACAATGAAAAAATTATTTTGTAGTAATGTACCTAGTATAATGTGGACACATAAAGGACACTCATTTATGTTTAAAAATATATTACAAAGCTGAACTATAACGAAGAGCAACTAAATGGACTATACTTCATTTTACATTAAACTGTCAGTAAAAGAAGGAAATTGAATGTTGGAGAGAAGATGCCAGTCTTTCTAATTAATCAGGGCAAAGTTTCACGCAGGAGGTGAGATTTTATAAACAATTTCAAAACTGAAGGTCTAATTGGTTTAAATTCTATTACACATATGCCTACAGGCAGCTGCAGTGAATCCTTTGCAAACAGAAAAGTAAACAACCTATCATGGAAAAAGGAGCCATTCCAGAAATCTCAAGACCCATAGGACACTTATGATTTGAACTATTCCTTTAATCTATGTCCAAATAAAGCATCTAATTCTTATCTTAGAGAATGGAAAGCACTGACATATGCAAAAGGGGAGGCATCAGTATACTGGTCTTTGCATGCAGGTGCAGGCACCAGACTTTTCAATAATAGTCTATAACACAGCCATTAATTAGGGGCAGCCAGGCTTCCAGATCGCATCATTTTCTTCTCCTCTTCTTTTTCCTTTCTGTAATCATTTCCATTCCACTTTTTCAAAGGAGCATTCATTTTTAGTCAGAAACACTTTTAGGGTTATTAACTTGATTCTGTTCCTTTCACATTTGAGGTAATACTCAATTGTGATTTACCTTTATTTCCAAAAAGCAAATATTGTAAGTAGGAGGAAAGTTATGAAAAACTTTTCTGGCAATAGGATATAGTTATTTCAGGAGTCCTACCTGTATGTATAGGAGCTAGTATGTACTAGACAGGAAAGAGAGTTAATGAGTGAAAGCCCCCAAAACATGTCAAAGACAACCAATTAGCTTGTCTGAAACACAGGCTTGTAAAGCTATCAGTAACTTATAAAATGGTCTGCTACACACAAGTAAAATGTTGCTTAAATGGCTTGCTTAACTGGATGCATTCACCATGAAATTGATTCTTTTAAGCTTTTTTCTTTTCTTTTCTTTTTTTTTTTTTTTAACTTAATAGCCATTAACTGTGTATACTGAAATGGCTGGGAAGGGTGGGTGGATAGCCTTCTTAAGATGAGTTCTTTTTTGTTTTTGTTTTTTGTGATACTGGGGATTGAACACAAGGCCTTCATTCTGAGCTACATTCCTAGCCCTTTTTATTTTCTATTTTGAGACAGAGTCTGGCTAAATTGCCCAGGCTGGGCTTGAATCTGTAATCTGCCTGCCTTAGTCCCCCAGAATACTGGCATTACATACATGTACAGGTTCTTTACTTTCTGAAGTTAAAGGGTAATTCCAAAAGAAAAAAAACTCATCAATTATCAACAATTGTGTCTGCCTCAGTAACTAAGATGAATCAATTCAATTAGATTATTTCTCTTTTGCCTTGCTAAGTTCTTAGACTGAGATTGGAAGATGTTCTCTCAAGATATTTTAATGTGGAGAGTTTGTTTTTTTTAATAGAAAGCAATGTTTTCTCATCTTTGATTCTGTAAAATGGCACTAGGGAAAGAAGACCTTAAACCTGATATTTTTCAAATTCAATCACTGCCTCAAAATGAGCATCAAATTTCTTCCCCTAAAGAATTTTATAAAACAACTGAGTTCCTTGTTATTAGCTACTCATGAATGACAATTCCTGATCTTATTTCATATTTTGAATTTTCCTAAAACTCTATTAGATATTTTGAAATAGGCATTCCTCATATTTAGCCTTTTCTGTTATACAAGGTTCCATGCCACAAATAAACTTTAATCAACTGCTACTTGGTCAAACTAATGGGAGAATATGCTTTTATTTTGTTGGATCTAACCAGCATTTCTGTTCCACCAATATTGCACCATTAATGCCTTTCACTAAATCACTATCAATTGGTCAACTCAAGGGATTCTCTGATTAAAAAAATATTAGAGAAGAAATATATGTAGTCAATGGTTAAGAATTATTAAGGACAAAAGTATTTAAAAGTTTATATTTTGCAACCATATCTGGCTTTTATAATGAACTCTATGTCCTCCAGCTCAGTCTTAAAGCTCTTGGGTATGATAAAGCAACAGGAGAAGTACTAAATCTAAATATTAATATATGACACCCAAATAAACATGTTTAATATTGGCCTTGTGATACTATGGTAGCACTCTGTCCTAATGATGACAACATTTAGATGTTGGAACAGATTCAAATTCTTAGGCCTTAAACAGGAGACAGACAAATATGGCAAGCCATGCATTGCTCAGCCGCCAATGGAGGGTGCCAATGGCTCTGTCCAGATGCAGAGGTATTCAAGAGATGTTTCTGTCAGCAGTTTGTCTTCTGGCTACAGCGAGGAGCCACCATGGAAACACTGGGAGGAAAAGGAAAAACAGAAAGGTGTGGAGAGGCAGGGAGGGAGGAAACAGAAAAAGCTGATAGATACCTTCTTAATAACACATCTGACCAAGGGGGCCAGGTAACAAATGGTCTTGTAATGAAGTGCAATGTTGTTAATCATGGGAGAGAATTTCTTTTCCTGCTGGCAATATATCTAGGAGCCTAATATCCTGGCAATTGAGGAATACAAGCTTGGAAAGAGGCTTGCAGGCATTCTGAGGCAAGAAAAAAGTGATAATCTGTCCTAAAGAATTTAAGCCAAAAAAACCCCACACAGAACTAGGTAAACTCAGCATAAAACCTCTGAGAGACAAGTCTGGAGAACATACAATCAGACATAAAGAGAACACCAGAAATGAAGGTTCAAAAAGCCATTGACTAAATTTTTCATAGCACTGTTAGTGTGGCCTTGGGTCTTAGTTGTTATCCCACAAAGAGCTTAAACCACTAATTAGCAACCAGGGGAGGGAAGAGACAACCTTATCCCCCAGGGGACATCTGGCAATGTTTGGAGATACTTTTGGTTGTCACAGTGGAGGAAGGATTCAGGGTGGGAGTTACTGGTATCTAATGGAGACAGACCAGAGATGTTGCTAAACATTCTATGTTGCACAGGGTAACTTTTATTATTTCCCAACTAATAACTCTCTGGTCCCAAAAGCAAAAAATTCTAAGGTTGAGAAACCTTGCTTTGAATTGTCATTTAGAACAAAAATCAAACCAAAGACCTTGTTAATAATTCAATCTTTATGATTCAGCAATAAGGATCAATATGCCCTTTCCTGCAATCAAGTGGAGACTTAGGAACTGGACTGCAAAGCAGACTAGAAGCACCACAGGGGATGTTCCCCGGGCTCTGTTCTTTCTCGATTAAAGTAAGTAATTAGCAAATATTGTCACCCAGTCAGTATATCAAACTGGGATGAAGTAAGTGCAGTAAGGAAACAGACCATCCACTCATTCCACAGTCATTGCTTTTGGCTTTGGGGATACAAAGATGACTATAATAAGTTCTGTTCCTTATATTCCTTCCATGGTAATGGAAGTGTCTGACAGCTACTTAGTAAGTAAATACTCAGACAGAAAGTAATATGAAGACAATATAGTATTAACATTTGCCATGTAACTAACCCAAAAGAGGGAATGAAGGTTACATGTAAAGCAGTACAAAGACAAATTTTTACTTAGCTTCAAAAACAGCATTGTACACAGTTACAATAAAGGGTCTCATGATTAATCTCCACTTAATCATTAAGGATTCACAGACTTCACTGTTACGATACAAAAAACGCTTGATGGTGTTTATACAATGAATGCTAATGAACCATACTAATAATGATATGTATCAGCACAGTGGATGCTCATGGCTAGTGAACTGCTTTCTACTATGTCTGCCCATTTCTGTTCTTGAGAGTTTTCATAGAAATCACATTTGTTTTTATCATTAGGTAACTTAATTAAATGATACCAACTGAAGAAATATGAACCCAGAAAAAGAATTTCTATTTTTATGAAAAACTAAGTGGAATGCATTCAAAGAACTAAATAAAGGTAAATAATTAAAAGTAAATTACTGCTGAATTAGAGTTAGATAAAATATTACCTAAATCTAAATATAAAGGATTGAGAGGTATTTTACAGATTGTTTTTTAACTTATGGCCCTATTTTCAAAACAAAGAAGCTGAAAATCACAAATAATGGGTATGCTTTATTAAACATTAGAGATATAACACAGAATTCTGATTTGTGGCCACACAGAAAAGGTCTTCATCTAATAGCAAAAGACAAGTAATTTGTATGTCTTAAATTAAAATAAATTAGAGTATACACTTTAAAAAAGTAACTTCCTATTTTAGCTGATTGTGTGTATGTGTGTGCTTGTGTGTGTGTGCGTGTGCGCGCGCGCGTGCACACACACACACTGAAGATCGAACCCAAGGCTTCTAGGCAATGGATCTCATGCATGCTCAGCAAGTGCTCTACCACTGAGCTATAGAGTTCCATTTACAGCAATTATTAACTGCTCAACTATCAGTTTAGATCAGGACAGTGGGCTCCTAACTGTATACTTAACTGCTCTAAAATTCCAATCACATTTTTCATGTTTGAAACAAAAGTCTTCTCAGTGGGGAAGTCATTAACACCCACCTCAGTCTGAAGTTCAGAGTGTTATAAGAAAACATGTCCACTGTCAGAATCAACTTGTGTCTATCACCTGAAATCCTTTTGTGAAGGAGAAGTGAGTATAAATAAATAAAATTAAAATATGCAAACCCATACTCACATATACACACATACCCCCTTGGAGACTCCAATAGAAATATTCATATCAGTGGCAGTGTATGATGATTACAAGTATTTATCATGTTAGTAAAGTAGTGTTTTTAAAAAAATAAACATGTTATTCTGAATCCACTTTTGAACTATTTTCCAACTAGAACATTTTCTAAACTTGGGAACAATCAACTAGGAAAATTTTCCAGATTTATTTTAGCCAATGCTTTGGATTACTATCTTCCATACTTATAATTCTCTAAGGAATAAGCAATTTTAATACTTTTTAGGGTAGTCCTATTTTATGTAAAATTATTTCTTTTCACAATTAACATATTAAATTTTTCCATGTATAAAATGACAATATTACAGTAGCACTTGAAAATAAAAATCGTAAAATGCCAATGCCTGAAAATGAAGCTTGAGCCAATTGTCTATTTTTAATCAGAAGATGTCAATAATAGGATAATACAGAATGATGGAAGAGGGTGGTGATATGAGGCATGTGACTTCTACATGTCCACAAACTGATTTTTAGTGACTGAATTATCTGATACCTTATCTTCATCACATTTAGCATAAATGACTTCTACTTCAGAGCATTTAAAATAGGTTTTGTAAATTTTAGGTGGCTATGTGGCCCAGGAGAAATCAGTGTTCGAGAAACAATTTCTTGCTTATTTGACCTCTGTTTCTCATTCCAACATACAACACATGTAACTTGCACACTTCTTAGCAGTTAAACACAACATACAGTTTTCATACATGGGAAAGCTAAGATTTTATAGCTACTAAAATATCTGAATTGTGATTTCTTATATGAAGTCATAGATAGCAAGTATATACTAAACCGGTTGCAGACTGAACTGCTTTGAGGCACTGTTATGGGGGGCAATCTAATTTGATATACCAGTAAAGGCTTTTGATAGGACCCAAGGGCTGCAAGGCTTGGATTAGTAACAAAAATGCATTGAGAGTTTGCCTAGCTCTGATATGATCAATGACCCTTTAAATCATGAAGACATGGGATATTTCCTACACAACTTGGGAAGAAGAGGAACACAGAAGAGGTAAGAGATACACAACCTAATGGGGGTTCTGCATGTAAGATAGAGACGTAGATGAACTGTTCTCTATCTCTCCTTTTCTCTCTCTTACTTTTACTCTCTAAGGTTCTCCATTCTTTCTCACTCTCTTGCTGCCATATATTAGGTTATTAAGGCAAGGACTTATTTCAATCACTGAAAGACACAATTAACTACCACTCTGGACAAATTGAAAACAACTTTCTAAGTGAGCAAATCACTCCATCTTTGCAGGCAAGGCTCAATGCAATGATTGTACAACAATCTTAATGTTTTAAATTCAATACTATAAATTAGATTCTGGCAGTATAGGTTTAAAAAATACATCTATGCTTCATCATAGATGTTTAAAAATATTCCTGTATCTGCACAAAGTGTAGAAAGCTCTCTGGAAAATCACGAACCCCTTGCACACCCAATATTCCCCCCTTCACAATCCTTCCCATCTGCCAGCTGGGTTTCATTTTAAGAATTTCACACTGAATATAAAGTGCTATTTTGACCATGTGGCTTCAGAAATGTGAATTTATAGTCTATTCAGTGTGTGTGCAAGTGATTGACAGAGAGAGGGTTAACCAACTGGATGTGGTAAAGTCTGCTTCCTTCAGGTTACATTGCATCCTCAGGCAAGGATGGACATTCTTATACTGTTTCATTGAAGCTAGCAAGAAGCACATTGTCTCCTAGCAGGGGGTTTACCTTTCACCTAACTGCTAAATGACCACCATATTTTGGAGCTCTTTCCCCTGTGTTCCTCCTTACCACCATATTCATTTATTTTTCCATCTGTAAAATGGGAATACTAGAGTTGCCTTTCTTAGATATTCCATGCAACAATGTCATTTGCTGACAAATAATTCTTACCATTACTATTCTTCATGTTTAAGAATAAAAACTCCAGAATGTGTACACACTTGCTTGGCTATGTGAGTGCATGTGGCCTTCTTGGGTAGGAGCAGATTAGGAGAGAACAAGTATGGAAATAAAGGCTGAAAGGTTGACTTTAGAGTTCCTTTAATATATCCTTACTCTTTCCACTAACAAAGCCTAACAAACGTGGAAAAGACTCTGCACATAACATTTCATATTGCTAGAGCATTTGGAGCATCAGGAAATCTCAAGTACCAGAGGCTATGTAAGCTTTTCTATATAAAGCAGTCCATAAAGCAGTCTTGCTTGTTCAGTAGTTATCTGCCTTGCTTTAGACATCTTACACTCAAGTATTATAGACATAAAAATATTATATCCATAAATTTAGGTTTTCTAATCTTTAACTTTACAGTCAGAATATTCTTGTACACTTGTTAAATGCACCATGGACTAGATTACTTTCCTGTTTGATGAAAGCTCAATGAAAGGAGATTCAGCATTGACTTTTGAGAAGGATGGGTATGATATATCTGATAGGACATTGGAACCAGTGTCCACATTAATGAGTATTTCTGAACTTGTATTATACACACAAAAACTGACATCAGAGGAATGATTACATTATGTCCCACAAGAAGTCTGACAAGGAACTGAGAGAAGGATAAATTTTAGGTCAATAATGGTTTATTTAAATTATATTCACTTCTGGAGGTGGATGAGCTTCCAGAAAGGCAAGAATAACGCTCAAGATTCTTAATTTGAACAACTGAAAATAAGATTCCTGCTCACCAGGCCACAAAGTTCAATTTTCCATAATTAGTGGCATAGCACTTTAGGCTTGGCAGGAAGTAACACCTTTTACTCTCAGTTGCTTATCAGATTCCCTTGTGGGAAAAGTAAGATATAGAGAAGAATATTTAAAGGGCCAGGTTATCTATCTGCCTCTATGCCAGTGATGGTGAACTTTTCAGAGCTTTCAATGATACAAAAAGCCCAATGTAGAACATGTGCCAGAGGTTCACCACCACTGCTTTATGCTATTCTTAAATGAAGTTCAAGGATATCCTGCCAAAAGGTAGAAAGTCATTTTCAACTCCAAGGCATTTTACTATGAGGATTCCAACTTTATTTAATTCAGAAATAAAACTAAACCTATGCTTACTGCAGAAATGGTGAAGCTCAGAACTGTTACGTTTATCCTAAAAATATCATAGATTACACATTGTATCACTCAGTATTTTAGTATTCCGCTATACTAGCTTTTATTTTCCCAGTGGAAGATATGTTTTCCTTCTTTTCAATAACAGGAAGTTACTGTCATACCTGGGGTTACAGACTACCTTTTTTGCCTTTTTATTTTTCAAAAAGTTAGGCTGCTAAACATGAAACTCATTGGTTGGTATTATTATAGTTTTCTTTTCTTTGTTCTGATCTTTCATTTCGATTTTTTACAATTACTATTTTCATTTGAGTTATATTAGTTTCTTTGTAAGGAGAAGTGGTAGACTATACATCCAAATAAAATTAAAGCAACACTTCCACCTGAAGTTGAAAAATATTACCTAAATTATTGTACCAAGTTTCAGTGAAGGCCTCCAATCTTGAGTTATCCTTACTATTTGCGAGGCACCTTCAAAGTGTTTGTCAACACTATTATAATGGAATATGGATTTTGATTTTATCAGCATTTTCAGGGTAAAAGAAAACTTAACTGAAGTTAAGAATGGATTTTATATACAATGGTAAAAAGAAACTGTTAAGCAGATCAAATCTTTTATAGCAAAATCCAAGGAACTGATCAATTGTCTCACTGTCAAAGGCAAATATTGCTTAAAATATAGTTTGTTGATTTCTTTCCTTCTTCTTTCCCTTTTTCTGGGGTAGTAGAGCTTTCACAGTAAGTTTCTTTGTAGTGTTCTTGGATGATGGAATTTTAACTGTACTGTCCAGTTCTTAATATCTTCTACATCAGTTATCAGATATCATCTGACATTTTTAATGTCATATGATCAAACCCAACAACACTCTAAAATAATCTTTCAGGGTGGCAAAGGGAAATCTAAAAACAGCAAAGTTAAAATATATTTAACCACAGGCCTCTGGCCAAATTCTGTGAGATAAATAAAATCTGCCTTTCTCTTTTGCATCTTCCTTTACAAGAATTTTTTCCAGCAATCCCAGGAATCTTTCTATATCTTAATATTTTATTTCAGGCCCTACTTAAAGATTTAAAAAATATTAACTCATTAGTCTTCATATCAGCTCACTGAGGAATATATTATTGCCCTTTTAAAAGCTAGTACACTGGGGTTTGTAGAGGTTAAATAATAACATGTGAAAGCTATGGAGCTTGACAAGATGGTAGTAGTAGTCTGGTCTCAGAGTTTGTGTTCAGCAGGAGTATGCTGACTGCCAGCATGGTGCATGCTGACATAACAGTAACAACAGAGTGGTGAGTCCTGATGAAAAGACCAATGATTAGTAATAAATCTAAAATACGTAATTTGAGGCACTCGTCATGGGCGTGGGATAAGATTTAGTTTTAGTGCCTCCTGAAGTATTGTAAAAACCAGTGCATATTAGTAACCATTCATCAAGACCATTCCTGTAGAACAAAGCACTCTAAACTATACGATCCTTTTTACCACTACTTTGCAGCACCATTTCATATATGGCCTCCTTTATTGTATATGACACTGGGTTGCTAAGAAGTTAAAGACTGGTACACTGTTTTGGAACACATCTGGATTCAACCCACCTACATATTTATTCACTCATTCACTCATCCATTCATTTATTCAATAATTATTGATTTTTTTAATTGGTACTGGGGATCGAACTCATGACCATGTGCTTGCAAGGTAGGTGTTTATGCTGCTGAGCTAAATCCCCAGCCCCAATTATTATTTTCAGATATAGCACAAAACAAAGCCAAGTGATATCACACTTGGATTCTTACATCTAGTGGAGAGAGACTGACAACGCAAGTGAAAAACTAGCAGAATACTATCTAGTATGTTAGCTAACAGTGTAATGTACTAGAAAGAGGCAGCAAGGAAGGTAAATGGGAGATCTATAGTTCATCTCTCACAGGATCCCCATGGGCCCAGCTTTCTAGTCAAATTGGGAAGCATCATTATTATTATAAGAAGAAAAATAGCTACCTCACAGGTATCTCATTGTTAGGCTCAAATGAAATAGGGTATAGAAAGTGCTTAGAAGGGCACCTGGACTTTTCCCTTCCTAGCATCACTGATACTAAAATGTTGCCTCGTAGTCTCTAATCACAATAGAGAGGAGAGGTTTTCCTTCTCTCATACTGCATTCCTTTTGTTTTATTATCCATTGGTATATACTCTGCATTATTTCAAATGTTCAAACCATTCTGAAGTGCAAATCAATCAATCAATCTATCTATCTAGTCTGTTTTATTTTTTTGGTTTTCATCCCCCATAAAATCATAACCCTGAGGGTTTTGACCAGTGGTGGGGAACCTAAGGCACATGTGCCTTGGGCATGCAGAAACCCCTCTGCTGGCATGTGGGCCAAGTCTATGTTTTTTTTTTTTTTCTAAACTAAAACCTCAGGATTCAGATTTAATTGTAGTGTCACCACTTTGTGATAAATAAGTTGGGTTTTGGATTGCAGTTTGGACACTTGGTCTCTAAAAGGTTTGTCACCAATGGTTGAGACTGAACATAAACTTCCTCCTTGTCTTCTCTTCCCCTCTTCTAGTGTTTTTATCAGTTTATTATCTATAAATGCCAGCTAGTAGACAGGACAAAGAAATGGGAAAGTTAGAATAGACACACAATAGTTCTACTTTAATTAATTTTAAATCTTCTAACATCCTTTATCTTTCTCTTCTTGCAGAAAGCTTGTAAGGGATGCAAAGAAGGGAGGACACAGTTCCTGTTCTCCAAGGATTTACAATCTCTTAAGGAAAAAAACCAAAAAAACAAAACAACACTTCCCTAAGCAACTGCATCTATGCCTCAAAGTGCTTGCTATCTCCCCAAATATACCCTATATAAATTTTTCACACCTCAGGATAGCTACTTATCCAATTGATCCAAGAAACTCTTTTCCTTTCCCTTTCATCTTTGTTTGTTTTTCCTGATCTCCTTTCTCCCAAGGATGGACTGCTCACTCAGCCCATGAATTTATGAATATGAATTCATTCACTCATTGATTCATTTTCTATATCCCTTTCTGTACCCCTATTACCGTGAATTTTGCTGGGGAGATCTCAAAGAACTTTACCTGAAACAAGCCCTCTCAGTTCTTGGCAAATCTCACATCTGGAGCAGGGCCTGATATGCAGCAGATGGTCAAGTAGTCACAGAACTGAATGACTACTGATAAGGAAAAGCCAAAGAGACTGTAGTCCTTCCTTCCCTTGTTCTTGCTTCCTGAGCAGAGATGCTGGAGCACACAGTTGACCAAACTAAACCATGGGAGGGAAGAGATCCATAAATACTCTTTAAAAATGGGTGAGAAGAATTATTTGTAGTTTTTATTTATTGTTTGTGAAGGCTTTATTATGTACCAGGCACTATGCTGTGGAACAGAAAGACTAACAAGGACTGGATACAATCCTTAAAAAACCCTAGAGGTTGTCTCTTGAAAATGGCAATAATTACAATGAGGTGTGTAGCTGTGTATGGAAATGGTAATGGGAACATGGGAAAGGTTGTAAGACTCATCTATGTGGATGGAGTTCATGGTATTTATAAAATATATGAAAATAACATAAAAAGGAGCTTTAAAGGTGGGCACAATGCTATATGACTATAATTCCAGTGCTTGCAGACTGCTGAGTTTGAGACCAGCCTGGGCTATGTAGCAAGTTCCAAGCCAACCTGGACTATAGTGTCTACAAACAAACTAAATTCAAAACAAAACGAGATAATCTTTAAAGCTATACTTCTCAGGTCTAGTTTTAAACTATTTAAATACCCAATCTTTTGCAGAGACTGTTGCTTCTGAAAGCTCCTACTTTTATGACTCAATCAATAAAAGATTCTTATTACAGCTGAAATACTACTCATTTTAGTTGTTAAAAAAAGAAGACATTTTTAATGTTGATCCCTGTTACATTTACTCTTTAAGTTTTGTTTTACATGATGTTGATCCATAAAAAATAATCTCATTTAAAAAAAAGAAAAAAAATCTCATTATGGCAACATATATTTTGAATTTTAGTACACAGAGCATGAAAAATAAACTATTTCTCAGGTTGGCTTTTGACTTGCCAGGTGATTTTTTAAGTGGGACTCCCAATTAGGCTTTTATTCCAAAGCAGATAATCTAAAATTTAGGAAACACCAACAACAGGTCTAATTAAGGGAATATGTTAACTCAATTTGGCTGTCTCCACATAAAGAGTCAAAATGTAATACAAAATATAAGTGAAAAATTAAATTCCAGAACACAAAACATTTTTTTGTTTGTTCTCAAAGAAACTTTTAATTATGATGGGGAAGTGATAAATCTTTAAGGTATCAGCAATAAACCTGCCCTGCAAATACATGGCTAACCTAAAATATTCTGATAGAAGAAAAAAGTCCTAGAATCACATGTGGAATAAAGAATAAGGCTAGATGATTGATAAAGAACCAATATAATTTCTTCTAATGGCTCTTAACATCACATAGTGGACAAGACATCACATGGAGCAAATTAAGAAAGGACAGGTCATTTAGGAAGTTCTTCAAATGTGCCAACATTTGATGTTTTACCAATTCACTTTGCTCTGCATATCAAAGAGATGGTTTACCTCTAATCTAAGCCTCTGATATGCAGTAATTATCCTACTGGAATTTATATGGAGGAGCTCACTACAAAGAAAGACACAAAGCTTCAGATTGCGCCGGATTCAGTATCCTAGGGAATGGCAAGGTTCTCATTTTCTTTTCTTCCTGGGAGACAAAACCATCAGACAGGAAAATCTGCTCTTTGGAAAAGGCTTTCCAGAATCTTGAAAGTAAAGAGATAAGGGAAAGTGGATATCTGGACTTTTTAAGTCCAATAGTAGCAACTTACGTAAGAGCTGCAGTGCATTAAGTCTGTCTCTGATATCACTTCAGATATGAAGATTAATGGAACATACCAATAAACTCAATCATCAAAAAGTTCTCAGGGGCTGGGGATTTAGCTCAGCGGCATAAGCACCTGCCTTGCAAGCGCATGGTTGTGAGTTCGATCCCTGGTACTGATTTAAAAAAAAGTTATCTCAAGAATTGGAACATAGAATATTTGATGAGCATTACTCTATAGGCCCAAGCTTGTATGGGACCCTGATAGATAAGATACAGACATCTTTTAGACAAGGGGAAATGAAAGTTCAGTGTTAAATGTTCTAACATTATCATCAGTGTTTAGTAGGAGTCGACATGTACTCTGTGCATCAACCAAATATATAAAATCTACAGTTTCTGCCTTCAGAGTTTACAAATTAAGAAAATAAACCCATCTTACACTCCTATTATGGGGACTAGAGTCAGGGAACAGTTAGATCTCTTTTTAAAAATGCTATCAGTTTATTTCCTTAAATCCATATTAACCTATATAAACAGAACTGTTCAAATCTTTCACTGGAGAAGACCATCTATGTTTAAGCTTTTCTGATACTCTTTGCCTTGCCTCGAGGATTGCTCTAATCCCTCATTTATCAAACTCCTTCGCCAGAGTGAAGGGGGGCTCTTTTGCTCCTTATTTTGAGTCTGCCAGGAGTAAACTGGCTATCAAAACCAAAGCTAAATTCCTCAAAATGCTTTTGGTAAATAGACATAAGACAGCATTGTGCTTACACATATTGCGTATTCTGAGCTATCAATCTTAAAATGAGACTTAAAAGAAGCTCAGCTCTGAATTTCCCATTCTTAGAAATTACATGGCATATGCAATAAGAACATATGGCCATGAGATAGCAGAGCTGCAATTTGTATCCTAGCCAAGAAAACTAGATACTCAAGTGTATGACTATTAATGAATTGAGAAATAATGCAAAGAAATTACCAAGAGAAGAGAAATACAGAAAACCAAGTTAGAGAAAGCAGGCATTTAAAAGGTATTTGGCAATTACATAATACCTAAAAATATTTATATAAATGTGATGAAAGTGACTGAAATTTGAGGGAACCTGGAAGGCAGAAGCTTCTCAAACCAGCAGAATTTCAATGGTTATTAACAATGATAGCAAGGCCTTTAGAAATACAGAACTGCACACTAATAAATACGAAGCTTTTGAAATCTGGTTGTATAGAAACAACAACACAAGCAATTAATATTTAGCAAATGAAATCAAGGGAGGCTAAGTATTTAGAAGAATGTTAAGGATGCAAGTAGGAGGATTTTTAAAAACGTATTATTTGAGAAAGGATTGGTACCTATGCAATGTAGGGTAGGAAGTATAATTTGGTGAGGCTGACAGTAAAAAGTACTGCATTCTTTTTGAAGGTCCATTAAATTTTAAAAGTATCAAAATAGTCTATAGTCCAATTACATAGTTAAATTAGTACAGGTGAATATACAATTAACTGAATTTATAACTTCTAATTTATACTGGGATTTTTATTTCCTTTACTGGTTTTGTCCTGAGTTGGGAAGGAAAATATCAATGGCTTATCTTTGAAACACCAGCTGTGGGTGAACATTCTCTGGGCAACTGTACAGGACATATCTCCCCCATCACACTTCCCTATTAAGGCTTTTGTTACAGATCACTGCCAGTCTCTGTGAAAACAGGAACCATATTGCAAAGATCAGCAGTCATACAGTTTTCTTTAACAACTTCAAGTACTACATCATAGTGTCAGAGGTGTGTGCCAAAGGTGTTATCTAATAGAGCAGTAAATAGCAGACGTCCTCCCCATCAAATTTACTTAACTTGGAATTAGGGAAGCCACTGAAATGAATGTGGAATGGTTTGTAGAACTTGGATAGTCACAGTAGAATCTACAAATGTAAGATTAGCTAACCTAATCTTACATTGTGCTCCTGCCAAGAAATCTCATACTGCAGCAAAGCGCCGAATAGCCTAAACATGTTTAATTTTCTTATGAAGAAAAGAAAAAAGATAAACGAAGTGTGTGCTATCAACAATAATATGTGGAGAAAGAATGAAAAGGCTTGGGGAAAACAAAGCAGGACAGGAAAGGAAAAAAAATTCAAGCACTTTGTATGTATATGCACTTGAATAAACAGCTATGACTTTGAGATCAAAGATCTGTGGGAGGTACAGGCATGGTGTATTTCTATGGAATGACATCAGGGAATGGAAACAGGGAAGCAAAGGGAACTGATGTTTACTGAGTGCCTGTCCTTGTCTGGTTTAGCAAGACCACTTGTTTGGGTCACTCTGTTTCTCATAGCAATGGGTAAAAATGGTGTTTTGAGCTATCACCTTTGTTCCTCACATCAACCCCGTGGTCCTTGATCTAAAATGAGCACTGTCCTGCCACTGATGTGATGACATAATTTTGAACAAGTCAGTAAATGTCTATTAATTTTTGAAATAGGGAAATAATAGTTGCCTTGAAGGATTTTGGTGCAGACTGAATAAAAGTATAGGAATGGTCTTTAATATAGAGACTACCCTAAGTACTCAAATACTGGTAGTGTTCTGAATGAAAAATGTAAGTTAATAGAAAGCTGAGATTTGAATCTGGGTCTTTAAGGACTCTGTTTTTTTTTTTTTTTTTTACTTTGAGGTTTCTCACCTTGATTTTTTTCTTAAACTTAAAAAAAAAAAAAAAGATAAAAATCTCATGCCCTAAACTCAATGTTTCCTTTCTTTAAATAAATCAGGGGCTGAGGCAGTATTTTACCCAAATTATTATTTTATTCTTTATAAAACAGACCAACATTAATAACTTTTCTTCCTTCATATATATAAAAATGCAGTTGTAGACACAATGAGAGTCTTGCATCATTTTTTTTTTTTTTTTTCAGGGCTAGGGACTAAATTTAGGATTTTGGAGCTTCACATACCCTAGGCAAACACTCTACAATGAAGATACACCTGCAGCCCTCACATCATGCCCTTTGTTCTTTGCTCCAACATGGTATATATCTTACTCAGTTGTCTTTCATAATTTATATTATCACTTTGTGCAAAAATGGCTCTGCAATTCAAAGTGAATGTTTCTATAGGTTCCAGGCTAAGTTGCAGTCTCTGAGAAGCTGCTAACATAGTAATCCTGGGTATTCCATGAATTTGTAAAAAACAAAACCAAGACAAAACAAAGCAACCCTGCCTATTTCCTTTATGTCAGGCACTGTGGTAAGTGCCTTAGATAACTACGGCAGAAACTGCTAGCATACAGTGACATCTATGTCCTCTCTTTTCAGGGCAAGGAGGTGTGCTATACTTTACAACTTGTTTTACGTGGTGACCAAGTCTGGGGATTGGGGGCACAAATAATGCACACAGCATTTCCAGGCCTGACCCAAGAAGATAGGTGATGCCCCCTTTTTGTGTACAATTAGCTCTTTCTTTCCATGCCTAGCTGGATAAAGTGGTTCCCAATGAGAGAGAAAACAAAATAAGATGGAAGGTATTAGGATCTTTGAATAACTGCAAAGAGCAGAATGTCTCCACTGAAACACAGTGAACAGTGAGATGACTTAAAGAAGCAAGCCACTGAGATTTTAAGCGATGTGCAACTCATGTTATTCATGGTACAGAAACATTTCTTAATTCTCAGTACTACTCTGTCAAGCAATACATTATCACCTGCAGTAAATTCCTATGGGAATGGTGGTTGAGAAAAGTAAATTACTTGTCTAAGGGCAAACAGTTCACAGGTAATGAAAGTGATATTTAGCCCTAAGCCTGTTTTAACTCCAGAAATCATGCTCATGCCCTGTCTCTCCAGCAGCTATCACAAATGTATGGGCACAAATCCATGAGGCAGACATTCCTAGTTTTAACGTTACACTTACGTTCCAGTAACAGAGCCATCTTATTTTCCCATTAGTTACAAGAGATAACAGTAAAAATACAAGCTAATTTTTACAGACAATTTTACTCAAGAAGTGATAATTATATGCAAAATATTAAAAGGAGTACTGCTCTGACTAAACCAAGGGTGGGGTTCTCAGGAACAAGTAGTTTGAAAACTGCTATGTGGAATCATACTGCTTTTCAACACTTTGCTAATCAGATTTTCTCTTTTAAAAAAAACATCTAATTCAGTTCTAGAATTCAGTTTTATGAACAGTGTAAGAGCTACGGATTAATAGTTAATGTATACTTCCAAAGAAAGGTAAAACCATTGATGTTTCCTCATTAAGCCACTTCTTGTTTTAACTATAGACCATTTGGATTGTTGGTTAGTTACTGATCCTCGCCAAACAGACACTGCAATGAGAAAGACCAAGTCTGTTGATGAGCTACTAATCTGTTTCTGGCCTGGCCTTCTCCAGATCTTTCCTTCTTTCCAGTTCTTTTCTTCTTTAAGTGTGTCATCTATATATACACCTCTGTTTAGTTCAATGAACACTCACTATCCCCTTGCTTATATTCCATTAAAAGGATATAAGCATGGTTCAGACCTGGTCCCTGCTTTAGAATCAGGAGAAAGAAGTTCCCAGTAGTTCATCATAAAAGGATCCTTGATGTGTACTAATAATTCACTTAGTGTTTGAATCTTTAAAAAAATGGCAGTGATTACAATAATTTTGAGGAATCATTCTTGACAACTTTCTACAGCTTTCTGTAAAAATAATGCATAGTGAAATGGAAATATTTAAAATAAGAAGAAGTATGTGAGGATATTAGTTCTAATGAATGTTGTCAATAGAGCAAAAGCATGGTTCTAGAAGTTCTCTAAGCCTTTGGTTGTGGCTTAGAGATTGTGGGAAGCCTAGGATATCTTGGAGGGAGGACCTATACAGTTACATAAACTGGCCCAAAGAGATAGTCCAGTAGTCCAATATTTTAACACTGTTACATATATAATGATGCAGAATATTGCCTTGACTTAGAGCACATGAGGAAAATCAGATTTGTAAACACAAGCTCCATAGGAAAGGACAGCCACTTTGCCCTCTCTCCTGACACTTGCTTTGTGGAGATCCTAAACCACAAACATAATAAAATAACCTGCTGTCTATTCCCTTGAGCACTTTCTCTTTCCTTTACAATCCCTTCAAGTAGAGCTGTATTCTAAATGTTGCAGACTGGCTGAAATGACCAGTATATACAGAGAATGCTCTGGGAAATTTACAAAGAAAAATAAATGCTCTATATTAAAATTTCAGTTATTCTGAGGACAGATGAAAAAGGATCTCCCATCCCCAGTATTGGGTACTGAACTTGGAGCCTTTGCATTAAGCTTCTGTTCTTTTTTATTTGTTGAGACACATCTCCCTAAATTGTCCAGGTTGGGCTCAAATTGGTGATTCTTCCGACTTGGTCTCCTAGAATATTGGGATTACAGATCTGAGACACCACACCCAGCTAAAAGGCAGCCTTTCAGAGATGAGTACAGCTCATATTACATCTTAATGAAGACTTGTGATGAGACAGGTAACTTAGAGTTGAATGTTTTAAAGAGTAAGTCAAGTCTTCATCATTCAAGTTTGGGTCTTGATTACTACCACTGCTCAGGGTCAGACACACTGAAATTCATGTAGCTCAAAACAAACAAACCACCACCTTCCCCACCTAAAAAAAATCCTCACATCACCTCAAACTGAAATTCAAGTTTGTGCTCATGGCTGATTTTGGAGACCATAAAGTTTTATATCTGTATAAAATATGATACAGCTGCTTCTGAGGGGCTGGCTGTTCCCTACCTCCACTCCTATGAAAGCCTATTTGATAAAATGATCTTTCAGTGCTGAAGATGAATTAAACATCCTGAAAGTTGTCAAATACACAAAGCTTTCTTGAGTAAGAATGATTTACTTAAGCACAACTCCTATAATGGTAACCTAGATGGAGACATTCTTTCATTTCTAGTATATTCTTAGACATACTGAAATAAAAATTTTCTAACATTCAAAAAACTTACAAGTTTTCTTTTTTAAAACAGGATTTTCTTTAAAGCATGAGCATTTTTCAGGCCAGGTAAACACCATAAAATTAAAAGATATCTGTAAATGCTTGCACCTAAAGCTTAAGATCTTATCTGACAACTACTGAATGAAAAATTTCAACAAGAAAGCAGAGCACTAGAGATAAATGAGACATGACTATGAGTTTTCATCCTGGTGTTAGATTATGACTTGCAGGAAAAGGAGGTAATAAAAGTGTCAGGAGAAAGATATTTGTCTGACATTGTGTCAGATTTCCAAAGGCCCAGAAGCACCTTGAGAAGGAACAGCTGGGAGGAGCAGACAGAGCTTTAGCAACTTTTGGAAAGCTGCCATTATGTGTCCTTAGCATTCTTAAAAAGCATTCATTTGGTATTTGTCTCTTACTTTTATTAGCTTAAAAAATTTTAGCAGATTGTCACACAAACGACATTATGGGAGATATTCACAATTTGGCTGATTACTCTTTAAGCCTTTCTTAGTGTTACTTTAATTATTCTAAACAGCATTTTAAAACTGTTTAGATGAATTGAAAATTAGATTCATTCCAAAGAAATGATACGAAAAGATATTCTTAGAGTCAGAATTTTAGAGCCAGAAGGGGACTTACAAATCATCTATTTGACCATCTCTTAGCTCAGGAGACCCAAACCCAAATGGAAAAAATGACTAAACCTGTCAGAAAAAAGGCTCAAGGCATGAACCTAGATTCTTAACATTTAATCCAACTGTCTTTCTACTGTTGACCAACTCCACACTACTTCTTTTTCATTCTTATTCAGAGGCTGTTGTTCTTTCTAATTACCCAAGCTTCTTTTCCTAGCTCTGGACAGTAACCTGGCTGTGTTTGGCCCATAGCAAGCATAACTGGGGAGGTAGCATGGACTTTGGGAAATATAGCCTTCAGTGGAAAGGAAAGGAACAGACATAATACAAATAGACAATGACTAGCTCCCCCTTTTTCTCACACTGCTCTATATCTGTTAAAATAAAAATTCAGCTGAAACCAACATCCAATTTTATGGAAAAACTTCTGCAAAAATAGAACACACCTAGCTTCATTAGAATTACTCTTTGTTCCCTTACTATCCCTCTTTGATTTCTCTTCTGTGTACTACAAGATACCATTATATATGGATTTATACAATAGGTTTCAAAGAAAAAAAAATTTTTTTGGGGGGTACCAGGGATCAAACTTGGGACCCTGCACTTGCCAGGCAAGCACTTATACCATTGAACTATATCTTCCCAGCCCCAAAGAAAATTATTCTATGGGGCAGGGAAAATGTCTACACTATTCAGCAAAACCAGAACACTCCTGTGAAAGCCTATTTGGTAAAATGATCTACATGAACTACTTGATCATAACTTCAACTGGAATGACCCTAACAACAACAAAAACAGCAGCAACAACAAACTCTGCCTTTTTAGTCCTCATCTCTCTCCACTTACTTTTTACTTTGATAAAATGCACATAACATAAAACCTGACATTTTAACTATTTGTAGGTGTTCAGTGAACTAAGCATATTCTCACTGTTGTGCAACCATCACTACACTACATTTAATCTTTATTTTCCTAATTTGCAGTGAAGGACCGGGGATTTAGCTCATTGGTATAAATACCTGCCTGGCAAGTGCAAGGTCCATGAGTTTGATCCTTGGTCAAAAAAAAACAAAACAAAAAAAACAATCCTAATTTGCAGTGAGTATACTAACAGGAGCTCAATACAGAAGAGACTGAACTCGTTTCTTTCTCTGTCCTCTCTTGATAGCTTCATTAGTTTCAGGTTTCTTAAGAATGAAGCCTTGAGGTTCCTGTATTGTCTGTCTATCCAATTTCTACCCAATTTCATCCTATCCATATTGTGGCCTTACCAAATTATAAGTGTAAACAGACAAACAGGCAGGTACACACACAATCTATTATTTTTTCTTTTAGCTGAAAACTCTCTTCTATAAATGGTTACTCATTTGGTTCTGTTAGTTCCTGTTTACACGCTTGCTCTGGGCCTCAAGTTACCTTCTCTATAATCACTGAACAGTCTGTGTACAGTTCTCCTTGAGTTCAAGGACAGCCTGGACTACATAGTGAGACCCTGTCTCAAAAAAAAAAAAAAAAAAGTAAGAATTAAACCTAGCAGATCCTTTTAGGTTGAATATCGGAAAACACTTTGCCAAATACCGTTCATAAGTGTGGCATAAACTGACACAACTCTGAGGCTTTTGCAATCAGATAGAGCCAGTTATCCCAATTCCACAAATTATTAGGGATGTCCACTCATTTAGTCTCGCCCTTTTCCTCTGTCCTCCTCTGTAAGTAAATATTTATGGCCAAGCTTGAAAAAAAATTACAATATTCTTGTTACTCCAGGAGTAGCTGGTTTAAGAAAAAAAATCACATAATACTGAGCAGAATTCATACAAAGCTTCTGTACTGTCTCACTTCTCATCCTTACATGTTTACAACATGTAGAAGTTATTGTTTTAACCAATGCCTACTCCACATTTGGAATGAACTGATTTCCTATTGTAAAAATGGTGTCATTCAAACACCCATGGTTTCTTGGATGTCTGCTTTAAGACTAATGAATTTGCCAGTTTGTATAGAGCCCAAATATTTATACTTTAGCCAAAAATATATAAATTTTTTTCTGAAATTTTGTTTTTCTATAAACAGAAACACAGAAAACCTAAGAAAGACAATGTTTTAAGATTTTATAAAGTGAAAAAGAAACAATTCTCTTAGTTATCAGAGCTATCTAAATCTTTGTTTAGATAAGCATTCCAGGTAAGGAATAAGTTAAAGAAATGAATATATAAAAGCATGCAGATTGATTAGATAAAAGGAGGACAGAAGGAGAAAGAACAAATATTATTTTTTCTTCAATGGGAGTATTTTAAAGCTAAATGCTTTGCCCTGCAAATTCCAGAGTTACATAAAATACTGGTGGTTGTAGTCACTTGAGAAAAGCTCAATTTGAAAGTGAATTTCTTCTTATAGGTCAAAGAGAAGTCAAGATAATTGTGAGTGTTCTTTGTACCACTCAAAGACTGCAATAAAAAATAAGTATAATAAAAGTTGTAATATTGTCATTTACCCACTGTAAGTGTATAATAGTAATAATCATGTTTTTTACCAATCTGTTGAATGAAAAATAGGTAACAACAACAATAGCAAAGCAGCTTTTCTACCACTGGGCTAAGATTAATTGACCTTTATTCCTAAAAGACAGTTCTCTTATTTGAGAGCATTATAAGCAGTGTTGAGGAACATGGCCATGAGCAGTGAGGGGAGGGTTAGAGGACCACCACGAATGGGTAGATAAAACCATGGGCGGTGAAGCATATGCTGACCTGGCTTCTTAATCAAAACAGTTCTACAAGGCCAAAGTGTGGTGCAATACAAGTGGAAAATAAAGGTTTAGTGGCACCTGTACTCTTCTACTGCAGGTATGCAGGAAGAAAAAGATAGATAGATAGATAGATAGATAGATAGATAGATAGATAGATAAATAGAAAGAAAGAAAGAAAGAAAGAAAGAAAGAAAGAAAGAAAGAAAGAAAGAAAATTTAATACAGGCATGCCAGCTGCTAACCTGACACGCTCTCTTTCTTTACATTCTGTTCTTAGGATAGGCTGATTTACTTATTATGGGTTCTTTTTATATTAAATACTAACAAGGAGCCAGATAACTTATAGGGAGTTTCAGGTTAAGGTCCAATGATACTAAATACCTGTAGAACCTGGCAAAAATAAAGCCAACTAGTATTGCTTAAATGAAAAGTAGAAATTGCTTGTCCTACATATAAGAGACACACATATTAGAAAGGAAAGGAAAGTATTGCCTTTGGATTTAGAGACCATTTCAAAGTTTAATTACTAAATGACTCTAGGTTCCACAACACTCCAGGGGAATAATTTTGGTGACCAACTAATACACCATGCTGACTATAAAAGACATTCCTAATGAGCAAAGCAATAAGAAAAAACTGCTGTTTCCTCTAAATTATTCAGCATAATATCTGTGTAAACTTGTAAGATGTACCAGGCATGGTAGCACATGCCTGTAATTCCAAAACTCGAGAGGCTAAGGCAGGAGGATTCTGTGAGTTCAAGATCAGTCTGGGCTACAAAGTGAGTTCAAGGCCAGCCTGAACTGCATAGTAAAACATTGTCTCATAAAGATCAAATAAAAAAATAAACCAACCAACCATCCCCCAAAACCCAAAACCTTGTAAGATATGAGTGGTTCTCTAGAAGAGCTGTAAATTTGCCTAGAGAATCAAGCTACATATAAGCCAGTTTAATTCAATGCAATCTGCTTGAAATAAAAGCAATTCAACTTAGTAGAAAGATAATGTTATAGTATCTATTCAATTAAAAATATTTTTGATAGGTCAGGCCTACTCTAAATCACTTATTAGTCTTAGGCTGCCATTCAAATTTATCATTTTACATAATGCATGATTTCTAGAAATTGTTATGTACTGGATCTCAAATGTTAGTTTGGTGTTTACATTCACTTTTACCTATTTTTTTGGTACCAGAGATTGAACTCACAACCTTGCCAGGCAGGTACTTACACTACTGAGCTAAACTCCCAGCCATGTAGTCACTTATAAACCAAGACAGGCCAGTCTAAGGGCCCACATATTGTCACATTACAAAACAATCATTGCTATGCATGTTTTCAAACAAATTTAAGCTTTACAAGGGCAGGAACTTTCACTTAATAAAAGAGAACCAGAATGAAGAATGTAGAAAACATACGCTTTCGTGGAGGGTAAGAGAAGGCAATAGACATCAAACTTAAAATACTTTGGGTACAAATTCCTCCAAGGGAAAAAGAACCAAATGGAATTGAGCAACACCCACCATGCCTAACCCCTGCCAACAGTTCTCCCTTCTTACAAAAGCTTTGCCAAGGGCTTCTACCTCTGGCACAAAGACCAGTTACAAAAAGGACCTACTATTTCCAGTCTCAGGCTTTCTACATGACAAATAAGGAAGGAAAAAAAAAAACTTTTGTAAGCAGATCACCATCTGGATTGAGGAACAAATTTACGCCAATGAAGTGGCGCTATGAAATTATAAACATTCTGGAAGACTCTGTGCCTTGATTAAAACTACTGGGTGAAAGCCAAATTTGGAAACAGAAAGCAGGATACAGCCAATGTTTGTGGTCTTTATCATTCACTGCTACACTGGTTATAGGTAACACTGAACATAATGGTAATGTGAAGTTAATGAAGCTTTTGAGATCTGACCAAGTGGCTGCAAATAATGAAGAGGGCCACAGGGAACTATGATTTGTAAACATTGGTTAAATGTGAGATCTTCAAAGAGGAACTCAAGAAATTTGCATGGAAAATTGTAGAAGAGCTGGGGCAAAGGACAATTAAAACCCCATGGTCAGTTTCTGATTTGTTTCTAGCAAATATATACTATATAGTCCTTTCTCATAACTCCTCATCTCCCAAATGCCCCAAATTTATTAGGTGAGATAAAGCTTATTTGAAAGGATTTATTATACAAGCATGAAAATTTAAAGCCAGAGTTATCACAGAGTCAGTACTGTAATTTACAGAAAAGAACTATATCAAAAGCTTTTATTCAGAATAAGATCAAGGATTCCTACTGTATTTTTGACACTGCTTGGAACAAAGACATATCTTGGAGCACTTCTCCCCCCCACAGTACCCCTGTCCACTTCTGCTTCCTGCACATAAAGAATCTTCCAAAGTTCACACATGAAGGGATGGGTAGAACTCCTCCCTCTCAAGAGAGATC
This sequence comes from Hydrochoerus hydrochaeris, assembly GCA_004027455.1. Lineage (NCBI taxonomy): Eukaryota > Metazoa > Chordata > Mammalia > Rodentia > Hydrochaeridae > Hydrochoerus > Hydrochoerus hydrochaeris. Next base: position 28,931 of record PVLA01004371.1, on the reverse strand, counting down.
AAACAATCTAGAAGGACAAAAAAAAAAAAAAAAAAAAAGACATAGGACATAGAAAAGTTATAGTGTGAGCCAGTCTTCCAGGTCTTGGAAGCTCTTCATTTATCAGAAAAGATTAAGTGAAAGCATTCAAAATATTAGAATGCTTACCACAATACCTATCAAGTGTAAGAGTCTCTGCTAATAAGAATCTATGCTTCCTTCTAAGTTTCTTAGTTTTTTTTTTTTTTTTTTTTTGTACCAGGGATCAAACTCATGACCTTGGGCTTGCTAGGCAAGTGCTTGTGGCATTAAGCTAAATCCCTGGCCCTCTTAGTTCAGTTTTAGATGATTCATATTACATATTTTCACAATAACACCTACTAGGTATTTCCAAAAGCTGGCTTTAACAGCAGTGCCCAAAGATTAAATCTAAATTGTGAATATTCTCATGGTTATAATGAACAAGTGTTGTGTGGAAAAGAATCCCTTAAACTTTAAATCAAAATCAGTCTACACTGGTAAAATAATATATTTTTCTTTTATTCTGACAATTTTCACGAAAAGGAAATCATTACGATTTTACCTAGCCAGGTGTGGTGGCTCACTCCTTTAATCCCAGCACTCTCAAGGCTGAGGCAAGAGGATCATTGTGAGTTCGAAACCAGCTTAGGCTACAAAATGAGCTCAAGGCCAGCCTGAATTGTAAAAAGAGACCCTGTCTCAAAAAGACAAAAAGAAAAAAAAAAGAAAGAAAGAAAGAAAGAAAGAAAGAAAGAAAGAAAGAAAGAAAGAAAAAAAAAGATTTTACCTGGAGTTCTAAAAATATATTGACGTACTAGAGCTATTTAAAAATCTTAATAGATGTTCATGGAAATGTTTTCTATGATCACTACGGTCACAATTAAATGCACTATGATGCATTTAATTGATCTATGAAAATATTCTCTTTGGAGTGTTGTTTAAATCAGTGAAATAATTACTACAACAGAATACAGTGTGTGGCTTGTCTTTGTATTTCCATTATACTTAAAGTTGGACACATCCACAGACCCTAAAAGATGAATGAGAAATTCCTAGGTGCTGGGTAAACTGTCGTTAGCTTAAGGCTTTCTTACTATCACTTCATGAGAGATCTTACATACATAAAACTGTGTATCACCTTAAATGTACAGTTTCTTATTGTTAAACTGAAATTATAGGAAGGACAGTGTATTGAGAAAAAATACAACCCTGCCTACATAAAAATCATAAGTAAGCTTAACAGCTAACCCAAAGAAGATTTGTTTCCCAAGGCTTAAACTATGAATAGTACATGCATGACTCTCCCACTGGGTGGCTTGTACTACCCAGTGGGACTAGTCTATGCTGCTTGATGGAACTGTCATAAATGTACAGTAGTTCAGAGCCACCTGGCAGCAAGATATAAAAATTACAGCCTGTTGAGAATGTATTAAATAGATGTACATTCAAATTTTACCACTAGATACACACAACTTTTCTTAGTTTGTAGGGAGACCAGTACTAATAGAAGAAGGCCCTGAAGGATATTACCCATTTCCCATCTATTCATAGAATAATGCAGTAGTCAAGTGGACTTTCAAAAGATAAAAGCATCATTCTCTCTAAAGTTTCTGGCTGCCTGCCCAAATCTCAGTCATATTTTCATATTTGTCAGCTCAAAGAGGCTCCTTTATAATAGCAGATAGAAATTAAGTGTTCACAGTAGGCTTCAAAGTAAAATTCTTTCAGTGATGATGCATGAAGCACAGTATATGTCTTTCTTTAGAAAGGTTTACTGTTTCAAATTCAACATTCAAATGGTCACATCACAGAATTAAAATACACTGGGACAATGACTACTATGATCTAATTTTTAAAAATTAGGCTAATTATTCAGAAAAGGGTTTTCACATGGGTGAATCCAGAGTCTTTCAGCAGAGGTGGCATATTTTCAGAAATATCCTTAATAAAGACAACGAAATTGAAGAGTAAAGAGTCATAAAAAGAAAATGGATCACAATTAAGACGTTTTTATCACTTGGTGGGTACAGAGCAGACTCAGACTAAAGAATTAAATCACTTAACAAACTAATGTTTAAAAATCTACTAAAATGCTGATCTATTGTTTCTTGGTAAACGTATTCACATTCTAACACTTTTTTCTTGGATTACTTTCTCACTTATTACAAGAACTGCTTCCTTATACTAATGATCATTTAGGAGCAGTCTTTACTAATAAGCAGATATATAGTTGTGAGGGATAGATGTCATGGTAAAAAGTGATTTAAATAGCTTCGAATGATTCATAACAAAAAGAAAGTGAGTATTGCACAATCTTAGTTACTAGCTTACTAAAGAACACAAAAGCATGCCTGTTTTCTTTGAAGATGATTCATACCTTTCCCCTAATCATTCTTTTATTTTAGTATAGTTGTTGAACTTTTACATTTTTTTACAGGAAGGCAATTGTAAGTGCCTAGGATAATGCCCAGAAGATAGTAACCTGTCAATGAATTGAGAGGAATCTTTCAAATGTGGCTGTTTTCTGAGCTCCTGGACAACACTGGGAACAAAAAAGCCACCTGGCAGTGTAGAGAAATTTATTCACCTCTGATCTGCAATGTTGGTGGCCATATCCTCCCAAAATCAACAGCAACAAAAACTTCAAATCCTAGATAATCTCAGAGATTTATTTATAATATTAGAGAGAAAAAAGAAATTATTTGTGAAAGAATCACCTTTTAGAGAATATATAGGACCTAACAAAACATTTTTTTTCTAATAAAATGTTCAAAAAATTTTATGTTGAAAATTTTTTCTTAGAAATGACTATAAATAGACAGCTAAGGAAAAAGTTTACCATTTGCTTCTCCTTGAATATTTTTAGTGTTTTACATTTATGGTTCTATTCTCACTTTCTGATGTAGATGTGATTTTGCCCAGGTCACAGTTCAATAGCACTGAGACAGAAGTTAAATAATTTGTTGAGTGTCACATGGTCAGAGAGGAAGAGCTGAGTTTTCAACTCAAATTTGTCTGACCCTAGAGTCTATATGTATGACTAGTACAGTAGAGTTTGGCTTGGAAAAATATAACTATTGAGCAATGTCAAGGAGTTTGAGTTTTGGATCTTGGTTTAATCATTTGCTACTGTATGACACTGAAAAAAATGTGGCATCATTTGAACAAAAATACTCATCTTTTAGTCTTGTAGTAGAAATGACATTTTTATTCTAATTTTTTATTTTAAAAAGCAAAACACAAAAAAGGGTAGAAATGATACAGAATTTCAAAAAATTAGTAGGAAATTAACACTAGTTATTACGTTGCATATTGTTATCTTAGAAGTAGCTGTTCAGGTTACAAGATTTAGGCATAACAATGATCAACCAAACAATGAAAGCATAAATTGTTCTTTTTGAGTAAATAATTCATTAGCAATATAGTTTTCTATCTTATACCTATATAAAGATAATCTTTTCTTCCTTTTCTCCTTTTATCTATCTTAGTTACTCTTTCCTTTTGAGTACTTTCTTTTCCTTTCATTATCACAATATCCATTGTACATTTTAGATCTTATTATTTTTCCAGTTTCTTTTACACTAGGGAGACAATATAGTATGTACAAACATGAGTTTGATTTATTTTATTTATGAGTATGGACTCAAGTTACATCCATTTACCTATAAAAGCCTCAAGATTATTTATAGCTGAGTAGTATTCCACTGTATAAAAATACATCTTTTTATTCATTCTTGGTAGATGGGCATTTGGATTGTTTCCAACATTTACCTATTACAAATTGTGCTGCTATAAACATGGGTGCCCATGTAATACTGTGGCATGACATTTTCAATAGCTGGATTGAATGGGACTTCCAATCCTGGTTTTTTGAGGAATCTCCACACTGATTTCCACAGTAGTTGTACCAGTCTACACTCCCACCAACAGTGGAGAAATGTTCCTTTTTCCCCTCAGCCCTGCCAACATTTGTTATTGATTGATTTCTTCATGGCAAGCCATTCTTTCTGGAATGAGGTGGAATCTCAATGTTGTTTTAATTTGGATTTCTTAAATGACCAGTGATGTAGAACATTTCTTCATGTATTTATTTGCCATTTGCATTGCTTTATCTGAGAAGTGCATGTTCATCTCAGATGCCCATTCTTGGATTGGGTCTTTGAATTTGGGGGGGCGGGGAATGATGCTTTCCAATTTTCATATATTCTAGATATAAGTCCTTTGTAAGAGGGACAGCTAGCTAAAATTATTTTCCATTCTGTGGGCTTTCTTTTCATTCTGTTGGTGATTTCTTTTGAAGTATAAAAACTTAGTAAGATGAGATCCTAGTTGTTGATTCTTTGAAGTACTTCCCATGTAGTTTGTGTTTTGTTCATGCACTCTTTGCCTACCCCTGTGTCTTCAAAATTTCTACCTATCTTATCTTCCAGTAGATTGTGTTTCTATTTTAACATCTAGATATTTGAGCCATTTTGACTTTTGGTTTAGTACATGGTGATAGACATAGGTCTAGTTTTAGTCTTTGGCATGTGTAAAGCCAATTTTTCCAGCACCATTTACTAGAGAGGTTATCTTTCTCCCATTGAACCTCTTTAGCCTCTTGGTCAAAGATAAACTGGCTGAGTATCTTTGTAGTTGTGTTTGCATCTTCTAATGTTTTCCATTGATCCTCAGGTCTGCTTTTTTGCCAGTTCCATGCTGATTTTATCACAGTAACTTTGTAGTACAATTTTGAGTCAGGAATTGTGTTGCTTCCTGCCTTTCCCTTGTTGCCCAGGATTGCCTTTGCTATTTTACATCTCTTCTGTTTCTAGATGAATTTTAGGAATGTTTTCTCTGGATCTGTGAGGTATGTTAATGGTATTTTGATCAAGATTGTATTAAATCTGTGTAACAGTTTTGGGAGTATGGTCATTTTTACTACGTTGGTTCTTCCTGTCCAAGAACAAGGGATATCTGTTCATTTTCTGACATTCTCTTCAATCTCCTTTTTCAGTGTACTATAGTTTTTAATGTATAGGCCTTTTTCATCCTTTGTTATGTTGATTCCTAAGTATTTCATTGTTTTTGGGTGCTACTGTGAAAGGTGTTATTTCCAAAATTTTTCTCTTAGTGAGTTTGTTGTTTGTGTACAGGAATGCTATTGACTTTTGTGAATTGACGTTACATCCAGCTACATGGCTGAATCTGCTTATAGTAGTCTTTTGTTGGAATTTTTGGATTCAATTTAGAGTATCATGTCATCTGCAAATAGTGATAATTTAACTTCTTCATTTCCTATCTTTATTTGTTTTATTTCTCTCTCTTGTCTAATTGCTCTGGGTAAAGTTCCCAGAACTATATCAAATAGGAGTGGTGATAATGGACATCCTTATCCTGTTCCTGATTTTAAAGTGAAAGCTTTCAGTTTTTGTCCATTTAGTATAATGTTGGCTGTTGGTTTGTCATAGATGGCTTTTATTACACTGGAGTAGAAACCATCTTTTTTGATTTTCTATGTTTTTTTTTTCATGACAAGTGTTGGACTTTATCAAAAGCTTTTTCTGCATCCATTAAGATGATCATGTGATTTTTTGTCTTTGGCTCTGTTGATGTGGTGTATTACATTTATTGATTTGTGTATGTCGAACCATCCCTGCATTTCTGAGATATATCCCACTTGTTCATGAGGTATAATCTTCTTGATGATTTGATCCATTCTATTTGCTGTTTTTATTAAGAATTTTTGCATCAATGCTCATTAGTGAGATTGGACTATAGTTGTCCTTTTTGGTTGGGTCTTTCTCTGGTTTTGGTATTAGAGTAATACTTGCCTCCAGGAATGAGTTAGGGAAGATTTCTTCCCTTTCAATTTCATTGAAGAGTTTGAGGAGTATTGGCATTAAATCTCCTCTAAATTTCTTGTAGAATTCAGCTGTGAATCCATCAGGACCTGGGCTTTTCTTTGTTGTTAAGTTTTTAACTATGTTTTCAATTTCACTAACTGATATTGGGTTATTAAAAATGTTTATACGTTCTAGAGTCAGTTTTGGCAATTCATATGTTTCTAAGAACCTGTCTGTTTCCTCTTTTTTCCAGCCTCTGTGAGTAAAGATTTTCAAAGAAGGTATTCATGATCTTCTGAATTTCCACAGGATCTGTTATAATTTCACCCTTTTCTTTATTACATGAATTTGAGTTTTTTCTTCTTTTTTCTTGATAAAGGTGGCTAGCGGTGTATTAATTTTGTTTATTTTTTCAAAGAACCAACCCTTCAATTCATTAATTCTTTGTATTGCTTTCTTAGTCTCAATTACATTAATTTCTGCTCTGATCTTCATAATTTCTTCCCTTTTATGAGCTTTGCACTTGACTTGCTCTTCTTTTTCTAGAAGCTTGAGATATAGCATTAGGTTGATTATTAGCACTCATTTTGTTTGCTAGATGTAACAATTCATTGCTATATATTTCCCACTTTTTTCATTGTGTCTGACAGTTTTTGGTATGCTATATCTGCATTTTCACTGAATTGTAGATACTGTTTAATTTCTTTAATTTCATCTGTAACCCACTGGTTGTTCAAGAGGGTATTCTTTAATTTCCATAATGTTTATGTAGGTCTCGCAGATTCTTTTGTCATTGAGTTCCAATTTCAGTGCACTATGTTCAGATAACATGCACGAGATAATTTCAACCCCTTTGCATTTACTTAAGCATATTTCATGGGCTAAAATATGGCCTATTTTAGAGAATATCTCCCATGTGCAATGGAAATGAATATATATGCTGATGTTGTTTGATGAATATATATGCTGATGTTGTTGGATGGAACACTCTGTAAACATCTAGTTTTATCGGTACTGGGGATCGAACTCACGACTGCCTGCTTCCAAGGCAGGCGCTTATGCCACTGAGCTAAATCCCCAGCCCCGTATTGTTCAGTCAAGGTTTCCATCATTTTCCCATGTTCCTGTACATTTTTATCTATGTCTTCTCTAGCTATGCTGAGCAACTCTTTTATTAAGGTTGTCATTTCTGTCTACGTGAGAGATTATTTCTAATATGATTGCCTCTATAGTCTGATGCATTTGTTCCTTCATTTCACTTGCCATCTTTTCAGAAATTTCAGGTGTGTGACTTCCAGTGTCCTCTGGTTTTTTTTTTTTTTTTTTTTTTTCTCCTTTACTTGTTCCTGATTGACTTGGCATTTGAGATTGCATTTTGCTTTTTCGTTTTGTCATTTTTACATGACATGGGTTAATATTTTGGTCTTTTTAATCCTGCTAGTCTCATCTGTCCCTTGTGTCTTAGGGTCCAATGTGTGGTGGACGTTCGTTCAGTTACTAGGTCCACACTGTTGTTAGCTCTTCAAGGTTCTCTGTGTGGAGGGAGAGGTTGTCGAGGCTTTCATGAATCCATTAAGGTACTACAGGTGATGGAAGTGGTCATTGATGGTCAGTGGGCTGCTGTGGTCTTTCAAGTGGGGTAGAAAGGTGGTTAATGATTCTGTTGTCTGTTGGAGTCTTGCAGGTGTGGAGGAAAGGCAGCTAAGGCTCCCCTTGGCTATTGAGATCTTCTGGGTGTGGGGGAAGGGTACTAGAAATGACATTTTAAACTGAAAAAACCTTTGTGTCATTATCTGAACAAAAATACTTAACTTTCAGTCTTATATTAGAAATGACATTTTAAAAGTATCTAGTATAGGTGTTATCATTAATACACAGAATACAGAAATTAATTTGAGGTTGACAACTCATTTTTTTCAGTTTACTGATGCATTTCATCTCCATATAAACTGAAGATGAAAGAAGTTAAACAGCAAGAACTTCTCTACTAGGGTTTGTGAAGCAAAAGCTAAGATCAGAACTCTGGTATCCCTGAGTCCTTTGCCCAGTGTGATTTCTGCCATCTTCAGCTACCTCTCATTTGTTTTACTTTAAAAAGACTAAACATGTCCCAAACACTGCTAATCAAATTCAAACCAAACAAGGAAAAACTGTTTCTTCACTGCAGGGAATAATGAAGTAGGAATGCAGGAAAGATGTTTTTTTTGCGAAAAATCTAAACAGAAACATCTCAATACTTTTTGTGTACAAATTCCCTCAAAGAAATGTAGACATGATACAATTTAAAAACAAAAACAAAAAAACACTGGTCACAAACTCTGACAAGAGCACTTTCTCTCTGGAGACTCAATGTCAATGGTTTTCACCTCTGGCAAGGTGACCACTACAGAATGAGCCTTTCACTTTAATTAGAGCTGACTAAGCATCTGAGAGATAAAAAGTTATCAGAGAATAAGAAACACACACACACATACGCACAAACACACATATCCTAATATATAATAAAAACTCAATTTGATTTTCTGCACACTTACACTGGTTTTTCTTTACTAAGGTAACACTTAAGTCAGTAGTTCAAACAGTATTTAAAATATTTAGGAGAAAAGTTCCTACTAAAGTACAAAATAAGAATCAAAATAACAGTGACATCATCCATGAGCTACCACGAATATGGAATCAGGAGTAGGCTGTGGAATGGCAAGACAAATCATGAGGTGAGGGGTGGGGTATTTAAGGGACTTTCCAGCCCAAATAGTACATGACTGGAAGAACCATAATCCCAGTACCATTTGTGGATAAACTTCCTATGGCCATTCATATCAAGATCAGATCAGAGTTCGTATTTGCTCCTGTGAAAGTAGAAATAACACTGAGAACACTTTAGAATACAATTCTAAAATGCTGAAATGATTTTCTCTTGATCCAGAAGTTTGTTAAATAAACACCTATAAGTAATATGGTATTTAGATTTTTTTAAGAGTGCCCACTTGGAATTGAGGAGAACCTAAAAACATGCAAAATATTTTATTTTGCTTTCATTTTTGTGTCTCTCCTCACTTTAAAAAAAATTATACAAAAAGTGGTTAGTCCATTCTTCTTATGGGCTAATATTTTGCTAAAAAAAAAAATCAAAACTTTAAACTGGCTTATAATGGCTGTGTTACTAAGCATACTTGGTGAGCAATTCAACTAGAGTACTATATACTTTATTTCAAAGATCTTACCATATATATGAGTAATACTATATAGACCTTTTTACATGAAGAATTAAGAAATCAAGTCATATTTCCAAAATAGCCTACACAAATTTTTATAACAATAACCTTTTCATTATTTTGCACACAGGAATCTTCTGCCAGCCAAGATGTTTCAACTGTCCTCTTAGCCAGGTTAACATTGAAAAAATAATTCTTACTGGAATTTATAGCACTTATCACTTTGTTGTCTGAACACTTAACCTCAGTTTACCATTTCTGTGTTCAAAGTTAATCAAGATGGCTTACTTAGCATTACTTTTCTATGGCTATAGGAATCTTTCTCATTTCCCACATAGATTTCTCAGCATAATAAAATTCCATTAAAGTTATTTAAGATAATATAGATTCTTTTTAAATCAGTCAAGGTGAAGACAACTAACAGTCTAGTGCTTTTTATGACATTTACACCACAATTGATATCTTGGTCTATTTCTTCCAGAATGTACTACTTCACCTACACAGAGTAAGCATATTTTAAGAATCATAACTGATTAGGTTCAGGTATAGCTACAAATGCAGTCATTGTCTTGCATAGAAAGGCAATTGTTATTTTTCTTCAAGTGCTTCCACCTTCCCTTCACATAGGGCACAACTGTTTTCTAAGTAATTTTTCTGATGAAAAGTGTTACCTATTTTTTGTATTTTCTCATTGTCTTACATTTCATTCTAATGCTTACATTTCAGTTTCTATCTTCCTGGCATTATAGTTTGTTACTAAATGTCATTAAAGTTCTTTTCACAGGGTTTTGGACCACAGAAAATATTCAGTCATATCTTTGATACCATACTGACAGAAAGTTTGATACCATATCACTATTCACAATGCTCCTCACATATACAGCTTATGGGTTGAAAATCCTAAAAGACTACAATTAAGTGCTATGTGACTCTTAAAAATATGAACAGAAGTCTGTGATTTAGATGTTACCTAGAATAAAGAACATTTTGACTTTTGCTTGAAAACAAAATTAAAAAGATCTTAATTTTTTTTTTAAGAGTTGGAGTCTTGCTTTGTTGCCCAGGCTGGTACCCAGATTCTGGGCTTAAGCAATCCTCTTTTTTTCAGCCTTCTGAATAGCTGGGCACAACTGTGTACCACTACATCAGGCTTAGCTTAAATTTTTCATTTTCTTATTTTGTTGAGAAAAAAATCATATCCTTAAATTTTACATTTGAGCAAGTCAATAAAACCAAACTTTACCAGAGACTAAGAGTGAGAGTGAAAGTTCCTAAAATGGCTAAGAAAACTACTCTGGTGGGAGGTGCCTGAATTTAAACTTTTTCGTCAGTATGACATAGCAGTAACAGGGACTCACTTACTATGCGTGTTCTAGGCTAATATTCAACACCCATAGCTTATTTTTAAATTTTTAGAAACATAGAAGTTATATGTCATACTTCTATGTTTAACAGAGAAGAATTACTGATTTTAAAAAAGAAATATACAGGGCAACCCACTGGGGACCCCTTCTGTCTCTCTCAGATAGAAGCTTTCTCTCTCTCAATAAATATATTCTACTCTTTAAAAAAAAATGCACAAACATGTGCAAAATTTTGGAACTTTTATGCTTACTATGAAACAAAAAAGCACTTCTAATGTTATGTCAGTTTTTTGAATCTCTAATAATTTGAATGTACATTTAACAAAAAAATGGTTTAATGATCATACCATGCAGCTAAATTATTTCTCAAAATATCTTTGTAGTTTTATTGTTCTATAAAAGGAAACTTTCATCAAAAATTCATGAAAATTTCACATGAAAAGTATTTATTACAATTCTTAATAAAGTTTACCAATTAACTAACTTGTGTAGTCAGTGAGCTTCTTTCAAACTGCCTGTGAGATGAATTACTTGGTTTCATAATAATGATTAGATTTGAAAGATTTTCCACCTTTTAAAGTATCAGGGTTTTATTTCACAATGTTACTTGTTCAACCAAAGTATTAGTCATTCTTTTCTTCTACGTTTCTCCCGTAAGATTTTTTTTAAAGTACGGTGGGTGTGGTGGCACACAACTGTAATCCTAGTACTCTAAAGTTTGAGGCAGGAGGATTACAAATTTGAGTCCAACATGGGAAATTTAGCAAAATAGAAAATAAGAGTTGGGAATAGAGCTCAATGAGAAGGCTGTAAATTCAATCCCCAGTACTGAAACAAACAAGTTTTTAAGTGTGAAGAAATCCAGTACTCCTTATCATTAAGCTATGGCCACACTGGCAAAAATGTGCCTAGAATCCTTAAAAAACCAAACAACCGCTCTGGGGTTTAGCTTAGCTGGCTAAGGGCCCACCCTGGTAACTGTGAGGTCATGAGTTCGATCCCAGGTGCAACAAAACAAAACAAAACACCCCCAAAACAAAAAACGACAACCCCCAAAAGATTATGCACACAGAAAACACATGGAAAACATGTTGGTCTGGAAAAAAAAATGAAAGATTATAAATTTCACATCCAAGGTAGATTTTTAAATAGGATGTTGCCTAAATTTATGCAGAAATCAAAAATAAACCCTAAAGAATGGACCTGTCATTAAAAATTAGTGAAGCAAAGATTAGTGAATTTAAATTTCTCCTCCTCCTCTTTTCTTTCTTTCTTTCTTTCTTTCTTTCTTTCTTTCTTTCTTTCTTTCTTTCTTTCTTTTTTTTTTTTTTTTT